>JAGSMR010000011.1:8540000-8582500 GCA_029286605.1 Sericinus montela | reverse complement strand
TTCGCACCACTCTGGGTTCTACCAACCTCTTTCCAGAAGAGTTTGGAGTTCTCCTTGAAGTTGTGCGACAACCTTTCATCCGCTTTCATGCTACACCTTTCACGCACTTCCTCAATCAATGCTTTCGTGTGAACTTTCTGCAGCTTATATCTTTCTTTCATCTTCTCTCTCATATCCTTATCATTATTAGAGGCCAAGTAGTCTAACCATGCTTTCTTCTTCTTATTTACTACTCCTTTCATTTCGTCATTCCACCATGCATCATTCTTTTTACTACTACCTCTTTTCACAGATCTACACACGTTTTCCGCTGCACTAACCATTCCAACCAACTCTGGCATATTTCTTCCACACATTCTTTTCTGACATCGATGATGTCAAGCTTTTTGGTCACAAGAAGACCCTTTTCCTTGCCAGTATAAGCTTGCCAGAATCGTTAACCCTTTTATCACCTAACATTCCAAGCACCAACTCGTACCCTGGCCGAGCGGTACCAACCTATCCATTCAAATCACTACATATAACAATTCTTTCGTTTCCCTTAATATCCATATCTAGAACTTCTCTTACATTCTCCCAAAACTCCTCCAGCCTAGCCCTGGACGACGAAGCTACCGGCGCATAAACAGCCAAAAGGAATTACTTCGCCTGTCCCAAATTAAAGCGAACCCAGAGAAGTCTTGAGTTCACAACCTTATATTCAGTCATAACATCGACCAAACGAGACGACTGCAGCACCCCAATTCCCTGGCAGGCGCTCTCGCTCTCCGGGACTCCGGACCATAGAGCTAATGCCTCGCCAGGGAGCTCTTCAGTACCACTGCCCTCCCGTTTGGTCTCCGATAAACACAAGACATCTAATTCTGTTTCTTTCATTATTTCGATCAACTCATTCGTCTTATCTCGCATATCTCCTCTAACATTCCACGTGCCAATTCTGCACTCTGTCCTCCACCTTCCGCCATGTTACGAATCTTAGGCGTTTCATCTCAAGATCCGCCTACCAGCATAACTCTAGTGAAACGTGTCATTGCAATAATTGTCTACTGAGACAGTCTACACCTCAGATGATACTATTAAATAGGTTCACAACACTAAAACTAAACTCAATTTTATAAAATTTGTGATAAATAGTTTTATTTCAAAAATTATGTAGTGTTCAAAGTAATCCCGATATTAACGTGATTTGATTTTAAATAAATGTACGAAAACTAACCTGAAAAGCAACTGTCTGTAAGAATATTAGCAATATTCGGAGTGGAAGACGAGCTTTGTAAGACTTGTGTGACTATAGCCTATGAGCACCAGCAGTGACGCCAAGGCCAGAGCACACAGCCACGACGATCACTATAGAGAGGAGACAAATTAATAAAAAAACCCTTTACTGTTTATTTTTTATTAATTACTGTCGTTATATTTACGTTATTTTTTATTAGTGAAGAAGTCACCCACCCACTCGATGGTCGAGCGGATTTAAACTCTAGAAACCCGAGTTTGATTCCGTCAATCGTTTTTTTTTTTAAAACTTTGTGCGATTTATATCGTTGCTTGGACATAAAGATGGCGACAGGTTAACTACCTTTCTAGTTGTCCCAAAAATGTCTTCAGTGAAGGTAGGGGTCGAACGGACTTAATTGTCTAGACTAGACCTCTGTCTACCCCTGTATTGGGAATTGCGTGAAGATATTTATTATTTATTTATATTACTTGGGGGTCATTGTAGAAGCGTGCTCGTCGCGACCCCTGCCAGCCCTTTTCAGGGCTGCAATTCTACGCAGCCCATGCCAACGAGGGTTAGGGCGTCGAAAGAACGAAGTGCGAAATTTGGGTAAATCAGGAATGTCTAGAACAGGTGAATGAAATTGTATACTTGGGGAGTGCGTTTAGCCAGGATGGAAGATGTGATTTAGATGTGGACAGGCGTGTCGCTGCCGAGAACAACGTCAATGGTGCCCTGACTGCATTAATCAAAAGGCAAGGCGTTGTGAAAAGTGCACGCCTTGCAATACATAACGCAGTGTTGGTACCGACTTTGTTATATGGCAGCGAAACCTGGGTATTGCAGAAGAAGCATAAAAGCAGGTTGAATGCAGTGGAGATGCGATCTCTTCGTAAAATGTGCGGCCTTACCATGGCCGACCGAAAGCGAAACGAAGAGATTCGCAATATGGCAGGTTTGAAAGATGACCTTGTCTCAAAAATGGATAAGGGCGTGCTTCGATGGTTTGGGCACGTTGAGCGAATGAGTGAAGACCGAATGGTGGAGAAAATATGTAGCGCGAAAGTTAATATTAAAAGGTGTCGAGGTAGACCGAGACTAACTTTCGAAGACCATGTGAGCAAATTGCTCGAAGAGAGGAGGGTCAAGAGTACTCGGATACCTAGACGTGCATGTATGAAGAAGATGATGAATCAGAAAGAAGCGAAAGCAGTATGTAGGGATCGTGACACTTGGCGATCTGTTCTCTCTGGCTACCCCGTCAGGGATTGTGCGTGAAGATAAATAAATAAATATAAAAAAATATTTATATTACTAGCAGTTGACTATGTTGTACTAATGTCATTGTTGGAAGGTGGGTCAATGGGACTAAATTGTCTAGACTACACCTCTGTTTACCCCAGTATTGGGAAAAGTGTAAAGATACTTTTACATAGTGCAGAAGTACTCTTACCTCAGGAATTAATGGCACCTATACATTTTTAAACATTTTAAACATTGAAGTTTAAATGTTTACAAAAGAAAAGAGAATCTACGAGAGGAATAGTGCACAGCGAATTTGTTTTTTCCAGGTAGCTATGCCACGCTTTAAAAGTGCCAGGACAAGGGTAACTTGGCAGATCAGCTTTATTGTGGACAGCCAATTGTTCTTTCTGCTGCTCGGGAGCTTTACTCCAGGCTAATGACTGTCTGTGATTTAAAGATCAATTCCATCCATTCGAATCAGCTGCCAGCCGCCATCGAAATATTACTTACTTACGTACCCAAGAGATGCAGACTTAATGACTGAATTAGAGGCAGTTTCAATACACATTTGAGAAAGTTGTAACGCGTATTGGCATTCTCTTAAAGTCGACTTGTATGCGACTTCTTTTTTTTATTATTTAATTTTTAAAATTACTACATTTGTTGGCTTTTGTGTAAAAATACGAAATACGTAAATCCTGTAAGTAGAATGGACGTTACTTACTAAACAGAATTGTTGACCACATTGCTTTGAATAGTATTATGTATAACCCACATAGAGCTCCCAAATGCAAAAAAAATAAAACTAATGATATTTCTCCACACTATGTCCCATTTTCTGTTTTCCACGGTAGAAGATACTTGGGTAGCTTCACCTTCGCTTGCTTTGGTTTCAAATAATAGCAAGGATACAGCCTGCTGCGCTTGTGGCGACATTTTATTCTGAAGGAAATAAAAAAAAAATAATGTCTAAATTATTTTCACATCACTGCTTAGTTACTTAACAGATTATAGAAGTCATATTATCGCGTCGTTTTATAAATGGAATGGCTATCATAGTACCGCGAGAACCTCAAATGCAGCAGCGTCTCGTCACCTATTAATAAATTCGTCAAATATATATGTATAGTAAATTCAACAATAAACAGTAAATTCGTCACACCTTCTTGCGTAAATCTTTAGTAATTATAAATTATTTTAATTGCACGTGATTCAGTTCCTTGTAATCATTGCAACTGTTAAAGTATTGAAGTAAACAAAGTGAAAAAACCAGCTAACTGCTAGTTATTGTATTAATTTACTAAACCGTTATTGAGCACAATTTTCTAGTATTAAGAAATACGTAATATAAACGTAATATTAAATATACACCTTGAAAAAATTTTTACTTAATTTACATAACATACATACATAACGGCCTATTACAGTATATAGCAGGTCATAGGACTCTCCCATCGGGAGGATTTGCCTAAGTCGCCACGCTTGGCAAGCGGATTGGCGTTCACAGAAGCAGACCACTCACACCTCAGACTCTGCTCATCTTCGGTCTGATTATTTTGGTCTGATATTCTTAGAGATGGTTATCACGCCATCTATCGGTTGCCATGGGAGAAAGTAATGGCAATATTCTTACACCGTTATCATATGGTAACCTCTTAGTTTGAAATAAAATTAAACAGTACTGTACACTGCATTATAGAATGGCTAAAAGTAAACAATCTAAGAGTAAATGTAAAAAAAAAAAACAAAATATATACAATTTCATAATCGAAGCGGTTCCAAGAAAAAAATCCAATTGAAATACGATTCTGAATCACTTAATGAAGTAAATGAAACTCTCTTTTTAGGGATCCTTTTGGATGATAAACTGACATGGAAGCCTCAAATTGATGAGATATGCAGGAAAATTAATCGTTTTGTATATGCTCTATGGCGCCTTACCAAAATAAGTAATAAAAGTACGGCACTAAAAGCGTATCACGGTTATGTTGCATCGTGCTTAAGATATGGCATTGTACTATGGGGCAACTCAATAAAAATAAATAGAGTTTTTATAGCGCAAAAACAGTGTATTCGTGCTATATGTGATGTTACCGCGTGGACTTCTTGCAAGCCATTGTTCAAAGATCTACAAATACTGACTGTTCCAAGTCTCTACATTTTCGAAGTTTGCAAATTTGTTAAAACGCAAACACATTTATTTACAACAAACCAAGACGTAGGTAGACTAAATTCAAGATTTCCCTATAAGTTAAGGTTGCTCCCATGTAAAACTGAGATGTGTGTCAGAAGCAGTTATACAATGGCGGTTCAAATTTACAACAATCTACCAAATGAGATTCAACAGCTTAATATTAAAAAATTCAGGTATGTGCTTAAGACCTGGTTGATTGAAAAATGTTTTTACTCTGTGGGCGATTATTTAAACTTGAAACGTAAATTATAATAGAAAAAAATAAGATTGACATAACAGACAGATAGTATTGTATTATGAGACATATATTACACTGCATGATATAATAGCATATGGTGATTGATTGTACAATAAAATGAATAATATGAGTGGTCGACATGACATATAATTTATTTTGTAACATTACTATTATTATTGTTGAGAACTTTTGTTTTTTCTCAGCTTTCAGCTGGTCATATTGCTGTTTACGGGCATATGCCAAGTAAACAACTTTAAAACTATTAATAATGTTGGTAAGGACTATTTACTAATTAGGGTGAAAATATATTTTCATCTACTTGTAAAAATTTCCTAACAATACGACAGGTGTTTAATATGACTGCTTTCTGCATACTTATGTATGTGTTTTCCTGAATATTCAAAAGTTTTAAACTGTGGTGAAGGTGTTTTGGGATGATTCCTGTGGTTGATAATACTATTGGTACTACGTAGACTTTATTTTGTTTCCATATTCTTGTTACCTCTTCTTTTAACTCGGCATATTTGTGTATTTTTCTGTTATTGTTTTTGATATGTTATGCGTGTTAGGTACTGCAATGTCGATTAAGTAAGTTGTATTGTTAGTTTTATCTTGCAAAATAATATCTGGTCTATTGTAGTGTATTGTTTTATCTGTAAGAATAGCACGGTCGTAATAAAGTTTGTATGTAGAATTCTCTAATACTTTGTTAGGGGTATATTTATAGTACGGTGTATTGATGTCGTTTAAAAGTTTATGTTGGGTGGCTAGTTTTAAGTGTATAATATTGGCAACTTGGTTGTGTCTGTGGGTGTAATCAGTTTGTGTAAGGTGGGGACATGCTCCAGTTATGTGTTGAATTGTTTCAGACTGTGTATGGCATTTTCGGCATTTATCGTCTGCTAATGTTGGATCTTTAACAATATATTTACGGTAATTTCTTGTATTGATGACTTGATCATGAATAGCCAAGATGAAGCCTTCTGTTTCAGGAAATAATGTACCTATTTTAAGCCATCTATTAGATGCTTCTTTGTCTATTAGTGTTTGTTCTAAGTCATGTGGGTGTCGTCCATGAAGTGTTTTTGTTTCCACTTTTCTATCGTGTCATGTTCTAGTTTGAGGGTGTTCATATTTGTGTTTTCGGTTAATTTAGATTGGATTAGGTTTAACGGTGTAAAGTTAATATCGTTTTGTACAATGGCTTTATGTATATTACTTTTGATTGACTTTTGTTGAAAGAAATTATGTAGATTTAAGACCTGTTTTGCCATAAATCATGTATGTTTATGAGACCTCTGCCTCCGTTATGTCTTTTAATTGTTAAATGTTCTATTGCAGATTTTGGGTGATGGTTATTGTGTTTGGTAAGAATAATGCGTGTTGCCCGTTCTATAGTGTGTATATTTGTTTTGTTCCATTTTATGATACCAAATGAGTATGTGAGTATTGGGATAGCGTAAGTGTTAATAGCTTTTATAAGGTTTTTGCCTGAAAGTCTCGTTTTACAAAGATGTGTTACTCTTTTTGTATTCTGTTATAAGGTTTTGCTTAATTTTGCTGTGATCTATGCCCTTTAGTTGGTAGTATCCCAAATACTTATACACATCACCTGGTTCCATTGCTGTTATAATTTTACTCTGCGTATCATCCAATGCGTAGTTTCCAGTTCGTATAGTGCCTTTAACAATGTAAAGTATTTTACATTTGTCTAACCTGAATTGCATGTTAATGTCGTTGCTAAATGTAGTCGTTATTTTTATTAATCTGTCCATTTCTTTCTCAGTTTTGGCGTATAATTTAATGTCGTCCATATAAATCAAATGGGATATTACTGTCTGGGTAGTATCATTTTTAAGGCAATACCCAGCATTTTGGCTGTTAAGTAAATTTGATAGTGGGTTTAAAGCGAGGCAGAACCACAGTGGGCTCAGAGAATCACCTTGATAAATACCTTTTTTAATATTTATTTCTCGTGTTCTAAATGTTGTGTGCTGGTGATTAATGTATAGTGTAGTTTTCCATAAGGGCATAATTTTTAAGGAATTGTATAATAAAGTTATTTATTTTATAAATTTTAAGTGTTTTGATTAACCAAGAGTGTGGAATACTATCAAACGTTTTTTGATAATCTATAAACGTACAATGTAAATTGCGTTTCTTCGTTCCTGTGTGTTTGTGTATCACAGAATCAATTATAAGTTGTTCTTTGCAACCCATGTGGCCTCGTCTGCATCCTTTTTGTTCTTCTGCTATTATATTGTGTTTTTCCGTGTGCGTTCTGATTTTATGTGTAATAATTGACGTAAGTATTTTGTATATCGTTGGTAAACATGTAATAGGTCTATATTGTGAAGGTTTTGCAGTGTATTGTTCTTTTGGTAACATGTAGGTTATCCCTTTAACAATAAATTCAGGTATGTTTTGTTTTTGTAATATGATTTCTGTTAAATTCTTTGCTAAATGTTTGTGTAATAATACTAATTTTTTATACCAATAATTACAAATTTTGTCACTGCCTGGTGTTTTCCAGTTGTGTAATTTAGCTGTAATGTTCTTAACATCTTCCTCTGTAATATTTTCGAACTCCATTTCAGGGATCGAATTCCAACGTTTGCTTTCTTCACTTATCCATTCTGCTTCAGTGTTGTGTTGTATTTCATGCTCCCAAATGTTCGACCAGAATCTCTCAATCTCTTCAACAGCCGGTATTTCATTAGTTTCCACGTTTTTATTTCCTTTGCTTGTATTTAACTTTCTGTAGAATAATTTTTCATTGGTCGTAAATAGATTATTGTCTTCTTTCCTTTGTAATGCTTTTTTATACCTCTTAAGTCTATTAGCTTTGAGTGATAATTTTTGTTTTAATGTATCTAAGAATTCTTCCGGTTTTCTATTTTCGCCTTCATGTGTAGAATGTATTTTATTATTTTTAAAAATTAGTGTTACTCTTTCTACTACTTTTTTTGATCTATTATTATTATTGTGAATAAATTGGGTGAGTTTACCTATATCGGAACGTAGCTTTTGTATATCTTTTCTAGTCTAATTTGCCATGACGGTCTAACATAGTTTTTATGCCGTAATGTTTCATCAGTTTTTTTGATTTTATAGCCTAATTCTTGCGAAATGATCATTGCCGTACAGTATATGAGTGTGTGGATGTCTGTTAAGCGTACTTCGTCAGATATGTGCTGAGGTAGTATACTGTTGTTGAAAATGTTCACTAGTCGCTGGAGATCTTTACTATATCTTAATTTAGGTAGTTTCGGTCGGGCTGTTGGATCCATCCCTGAGAATTCCAATAACACTGTTTTAAATTTATTATTTAACTCTTTTGTTATCGTGTCTTCGTTAATATTTGGAGAATTGAGAGATTCTATTTCATTTTCAATAAGCAATGTAACTAGGTCTGTTTGCGTAGAAACTTCAGCGGTGTATTCATGGTTAGTATATAATGATGAACATATTTGAGATTCCATATATTGTTGTGTATGTGACAGTGATTGTGTTTGTGTGTTTGTGTAAGGGAGGTTAATTTGGGATTGAATGCACGTTAAATTTTCAGTGTCAAGTATACTTGGTGGTGGTGTCGTATTGTGTCTTATTTCCTGATTTGTATTTTCTTCCTGATTTAGTAATATTCGAACTTCTTCTTTCAATAGATTCAATGTTTCTTCGCTTAATAACTTATTTCGAATAATAACTCTCCTCTGATCGGATATTCTTTGTTCAGTCACATTTACGCCTGGGTATTTTTGGGTGAATTTTTGAGGTAACAGTGTTCTGTATGTTGTCATGTCTGTTTCTAATTTTGTTATGTGGTAATAAGTGCGCATAATAAATAAATTTATTTCAGCTGACCATTTCATGCGCACTCTTGGTTTCCCAGCCTTTGTGGACGCAGGTAAAAAGGCCTTAGAGACCTCCTGCGCAACATCAAAGTGGGCGTCTACAGATTCCCTTGAGTCGTCGCTAGTAGTTTTAAATGTTGGTGCAAATGACAATGTACTATTAGGACTGTATGGTTCTGTTAAGCTGGATGGGGATATTGTACCTCTATCAGGTGGTTTTTGCTTGGCTGTAACATTTTCGGATACCCCGGTGGGAGCCCGCCTAGTCAACTCCGCACCGCTGACGGTTCGCATGCTGTGACACCCAGCGTCAGCTCCAGGTGTGCCCCGGCGATCACCCCCGGGAAGCGGCTCTATACGTTTACGCTTAGACCTCGTCTCCATTTTTAATGGGTTACCCTTGCCTTGTTAGCCGTATAAGTTTCTATAATAATCTATTATTATTATTATTATTATATGTAAGCTTAGCTTAACTCAGCTATAGAGCTGGTAATTTTAAGAGAAACAGAGACGGGCTTAGCCAAGTCTTCTATTCCTTGACGTGGAATCTGTTAAGTGTTTTTTTTATGTCGTGTTTTGTAAATCACTTTCTGGTGGGCAGAGCAAAGTCAGGGACGATGGGTTTAAGAAACGGCGAACTATCGAACAAGTATCAATTACTATGGACTTTTGAAGTGGTATGTATGTATTCTCTTCAAGCTCCAATATTTTAAGGGCATTACGGAGTATTTTGGGGACGACACCAGTGGATGAAATTATAATCGGGACTACTTTTACGTCATCCTGATGCCACATTTGTTTTATTTCATCAGCAAGAGGTATGTATTTTTGGATCTTCTCTGTGTGTTTTTGTTTAAGGTTGTTAGTGTTGGGTACAGATATGTCTATTAGGTATGTAGTTTTAGTAGATTTTGAAGTTAAAGTAATATCTGGTCTATTGCTAAGAATTGTTCGATCCGTAATTATGTCTCTGTTCCAGTATAACTTGGAATTTTCATTTTCCAGGACATTTGTAGGTTTGTATTTGTAATAGGGCGTATACGTGTCTAAAAGTTTGTGTTTAAGAGCAAGTTGCTGATGTATATGTTTGGCTACGTTGTCATGGCGGTGTGTATATTCTTTATTGGCTAATGCGCTACAACCTCCTGTGATATGGTCAATTGTTTCGGTGGTACGGTGACATAATCTACATTTATCTGTTTCAATGGGTTCTTTTAATATATACCGGGTGTAATTGCGTGTTTTTATTATTTGATCTTGGATTGCGATAAGAAATCCTTCTGTTTCACCGAATATGTTACCTTTAGTAAGCCAGGTATTTGATGCTTTGCAATCAATATGCTCTTGTTGTAATTGATACGGATATTTACCGTGTATGGCCTTTTTTCCAATTTTCTATCTTATGTTCATCATTGGTTATTTTTGTTTGGGATCAAACTCCCTATTGTTTAGTTGTAAAGGTGATGTAGATGTGAAAATATTTACTATTGCTCTATGAATCTTATTATTTTCAGCTTTATTAAGGAAATAATTGCGTTGATTGTGTACTTGCGCGTAGTGAAGATTTCTTATATCTATGAAGCCTCGACCACCATGTTTTCTTTTTAATGTAAATCTCTCGACTGCAGAATGTATATGATGAATGTTATGTGTGTTACATGATTTTCTTGTTAGGGTATTTAACGCCTCTAGTTCTGTATATGACCATTTTATGATACCAAAAGAGTATGTTAATATTGGGATGGCGTATGTATTGATTGCTTTGGTTTTGTTTCTTGCCGATAATTGAGTTTTAAGTATTTGATTTAATCTTTGTTTGTATTCACTTCTGAGGGCGTTTTTATTTCTGTGTGAGGTATTGTTGTATTTTGATGATACCCAAGATATTTATAGGTTTCTTTAAACTCCATACTTCTTATAATATCATTTTGACAAGATAGATTATAAGGGTCTGTTTCTTTGTGTTGTCCTTTAATAATACTGTTAATTTTACATTTATCTGTTCCAAAAGTCATTTTAATATCTCTACTGAATTTTTCCGTTAGTCTGAGTAAACGATCTAAATTTTGTCTACTAGCTGCATAAATCTTAATATCGTCCATATAAAGAAGGTGGGTCAGTTTAGTATTCGTTTCTTTGTCTATTAGGTATCCGTAGCCTGAGTTGTTGAGTATTCTAGAAAGTGGGTTCATAGCCAGACAAAACCATAACGGGCTGAGTGAGTCGCCTTGAAAGATACCCCGGAGTATTTTTATTGGGGAGGTGCTTAGTGTAACGCTATTAGTCCGGATATTGAGTTTGGTAGTCCATTTAGTCATAATTATTTTAAGGAATCGTATAAGATTTTTGTCAATTTTGTATATCTTTAGTACGTGTATGAGCCAAGAGTGTGGAATGCTGTCAAAGGCCTTTTGATAATCAATGTACGAGTAAAATAAGTTTCTGTGTTTCTGTTTAACTTGGTTATGAATTTCAGAATCTATCACAAGTTGTTCTTTACATCCTTTCGAGCCTCTACAGCAACCTTTTGTTCCTCTGCTATGATATTGTTTCGTGATATATGTAAATCAAGTTTTTGAGTGATGATAGATGTAAATAGTTTATATGTTGTGGGAAGGCATGTAATTGGTCGGTATTTGGCTGGGTTGGTTGTGTTTGGGTCTTTGGGTTTTAAGTAGGTGATACCTTGAGTGAGAAAAGCAGGTATGTTTTGTGGATCTTTAATTAGTGTATTTAATGCATTTGCGTGGTGATCGTGAGTTGCTGTCAGGTATTTAAGCCAGTAGTTTTGGACTTTGTCTGGTCCTGGGCTTTCCAGTTTAGGGTGTTTTTACCGCTCTTTCTACATCTTCTTTACTTATTACTATTTCTGGCATGGGGACTATGTTTTTCACCTCCTCTTCCTCTATGGTTACCCAGGATGAGTGGGAGTTATGTTCTACTGGTTTAGACCATAAATTTTCCCAGAAACCCTTTACTTCAGACATATTAGGTTGTTCCGTAACGTTTATTTGCTCCTTGTTTAGGTTTCGGTAGAATAGTTTTTGATTTGTATTGAACAATTTATTGTCTGTTTTTCTCTGGTTACTTAATTTATATCTACGTAGTCGTTTTGAATATGCTTGCAGTTTTTGTTTGTATTTATCTAGTTCGTCAAGAATTTCGTCTTTGTTTTTGTTCTTAGGGTTTATTTTCCGTTGTTTTTTGTATGCAATATTTCCGTTCAAATATTGTGTAAATTGTCCTATTTTTTTCCGGAGCAAAGTTACTTTATTTTCTAATCGAAGTTGCCACCGTGGAACCTTTGGTCCTCCTATTGAATTTACAATTTTTTTAACGTTGTTGTGGTTTTCTATATGTAGGTTTTGTATGTAATTTCGCGACGGTAATAGCTGCGCAGTATATACTTTCATGAATATCTTTAATAGTGAGAACTTCTTTTTCTTCAAGATCTTTTTTAATATTTCGTTGATAGTATTTACTGTTTTAATAGTTTTTCTTGTTGTCTGTATGTTAGGAATGACTGGTCTAAGAGTAGGATCAGTACCTTTATATTTAATACACTTTTCAGTGAAAGTATTTTTAATTGTTTTTAAATTTAATTGGTCTTTTATTGTGCTATCTAATTCAGGGTTATGTGTTTGGATATGTTCATAAGTATACTCTGAACTTGACGGACATTGTGAAAGTGATGTAAGTTCTAGTGCATGTGGCGAGTTATCTACTGTTTCATCTATTTGTGGGTTGTGAGTATTGTTGTTGTTGTTGGTGTTGTGAATGGTTTGTACAGATTCCTGAATCATGTTATTTGTTAGTTCAGTTGCCTGTGTATTTGTATTGACACTGCTTGTGAGATGAATGTTATATGTTGATACAGGTGTTATTACGTCGTTAACCATAGTTAATGATTCAGGGTTGTCTAGGGTCGTGATTGTTTGTGCTACGGACTGCTTTATATTTTCTCGCTCTGATGCTGATATTCTATTATTTCTGTGTATAACTCTTATCTGATCTGCTAATCTTTGTTCTGTTAAATGGCTTAATTCTGGGAAAATATCAATAAATTTTTGTGTAACAGGGCCTGTAGGCTGTCAGATTTTCTTCACATTTTGTAACTATGTAGTAGCAACGGAGTAGTTCATAATTTATTTTATTAGTCCACTTCATCCGTTGTCTACTTTTGCCAGCAAGAGTGGTTGCAGGCAGTATTTCTTGCAAAACACTTCTTGCTTGTGTGTTCGTGTTTGTATTGTGTATTTGTGTGTAAGTGTCTACGCAGTTTAAGGGCAAATTTGTTTGAGATATTTGCGTAGAGTTAGTACTGTCAGTAATGGATGCAGGATAATTTGCGTAAGCTTCCTGCACAGCATTGTCTGACATTGGTGAAAGAGTGGTTGACCGAGACGATAAAGTCGTTTGAAGATATTGTGATGAAGAGCTGGGGGGTATAAAGAGACTTTGTGTTGAAGATTCAGGTGACGATGGGCATGAGGATATATCAGGTGATGATGTTTTGTTTGTTTCTTTGTTTCCTGCAACAGTTGGATACTGGGCAAGTGGTAGCGATACGGTGCCCCCTCCAGAATACGTGGGGCTGCCCGAGCTTGAAGGCTCGGGGCGGGATTCCCCATTTCTGGGACCCGCCTGGAGTAGTCTATTTCTAGGTCTGAGACGCATCGCTATTTCGAATTTACTAGTGCTCCGTTTGTCATTGGTAAGTATTTAGCATAATGCTGCCAATGTCCGCCCCTCACGTGGCATAATATGGTAAAGCCGGACGTGGAGTTAGATTTGTGAGGGGCTTATTATTATTATTATTATTATTATTATTATATGTAAGCTTAGCTTAACTCAGCTATAGAGCTGGTAATTTTAAGAGAAACAGAGACGGGCTTAGCCAAGTCTTCTATTCCTTGACGTGGAATCTGTTAAGTGTTTTTTTATGTCGTGTTTTGTAAATCACTTTCTGGTGGGCAGAGAAAAGTCAGGGACGATGGGTTTAAGAAACGGCGAACTATCGAACAAGTATCAATTACTATGGACTTTTGAAGTGGTATGTATGTATTCTCTTCAAGCTCCAATATTTTAAGGGCATTACGGAGTATTTTGGGGACGACACCAGTGGATGAAATTATAATCGGGACTACTTTTACGTCATCCTGATGCCACATTTGTTTTATTTCATCAGCAAGAGGTATGTATTTTTGGATCTTCTCTGTGTGTTTTTGTTTAAGGTTGTTAGTGTTGGGTACAGATATGTCTATTAGGTATGTAGTTTTAGTAGATTTTAAAGTTAAAGTAATATCTGGTCTATTGCTAAGAATTGTTCGATCTGTAATTATGTCTCTGTTCCAGTATAACTTGGAATTTTCATTTTCCAGGACATTTGTAGGTTTGTATTTGTAATAGGGCGTATACGTGTCTAAAAGTTTGTGTTTAAGAGCAAGTTGCTGATGTATATGTTTGGCTACGTTGTCATGGCGGTGTGTATATTCTTTATTGGCTAATGCGCTACAACCTCCTGTGATATGGTCAATTGTTTCGGTGGTACGGTGACATAATCTACATTTATCTGTTTCAATGGGTTCTTTTAATATATACCGGGTGTAATTGCGTGTTTTTATTATTTGATCTTGGATTGCGATAAGAAATCCTTCTGTTTCACCGAATATGTTACCTTTAGTAAGCCAGGTATTTGATGCTTTGCAATCAATATGCTCTTGTTGTAATTGATATGGATATTTACCGTGTATGGCCTTTTTTTCCAATTTTCTATCTTATGTTCATCATTGGTTATTTTTGTTTGGGATCAAACTCCCTATTGTTTAGTTGTAAAGGTGATGTAGATGTGAAAATATTTACTATTGCTCTATGAATCTTATTATTTTCAGCTTTATTAAGGAAATAATTGCGTAGATTGTGTACTTGCGCGTAGTGAAGATTTCTTATATCTATGAAGCCTCGACCACCATGTTTTCTTTTTAATGTAAATCTCTCGACAGCAGAATGTATATGATGAATGTTATGTGTGTTACATGATTTTCTTGTTAGGGTATTTAACGCCTCTAGTTCTGTATATGACCATTTTATGATACCAAAAGAGTATGTTAATATTGGGATGGCGTATGTATTGATTGCTTTGGTTTTGTTTCTTGCCGATAATTGAGTTTTAAGTATTTGATTTAATCTTTGTTTGTATTCACTTCTGAGGGCGTTTTTTATTTCTGTGTGAGGTATTGTTGTATTTTGATGATACCCAAGATATTTATAGGTTTCTTTAAACTCCATACTTCTTATAATATCATTTTGACAAGATAGATTATAAGGGTCTGTTTCTTTGTGTTGTCCTTTAATAATACTGTTAATTTTACATTTATCTGTTCCAAAAGTCATTTTAATATCTCTACTGAATTTTTCCGTTAGTCTGAGTAAACGATCTAAATTTTGTCTACTAGCTGCATAAATCTTAATATCGTCCATATAAAGAAGGTGGGTCAGTTTAGTATTCGTTTCTTTGTCTATTAGGTATCCGTAGCCTGAGTTGTTGAGTATTCTAGAAAGTGGGTTCATAGCCAGACAAAACCATAACGGGCTGAGTGAGTCGCCTTGAAAGATACCCCGGAGTATTTTTATTGGGGAGGTGCTTAGTGTAACGCTATTAGTCCGGATATTGAGTTTGGTAGTCCATTTAGTCATAATTATTTTAAGGAATCGTATAAGATTTTTGTCAATTTTGTATATCTTTAGTACGTGTATGAGCCAAGAGTGTGGAATGCTGTCAAAGGCCTTTTGATAATCAATGTACGAGTAAAATAAGTTTCTGTGTTTCTGTTTAACTTGGTTATGAATTTCAGAATCTATCACAAGTTGTTCTTTACATCCTTTCGAGCCTCTACAGCAACCTTTTTGTTCCTCTGCTATGATATTGTTTCGTGATATATGTAAATCAAGTTTTTGAGTGATGATAGATGTAAATAGTTTATATGTTGTGGGAAGGCATGTAATTGGTCGGTATTTGGCTGGGTTGGTTGTGTTTGGGTCTTTGGGTTTTAAGTAGGTGATACCTTGAGTGAGAAAAGCAGGTATGTTTTGTGGATCTTTAATTAGTGTATTTAATGCATTTGCGAGGTGATCGTGAGTTGCTGTCAGGTATTTAAGCCAGTAGTTTTGGACTTTGTCTGGTCCCGGGGCTTTCCAGTTTAGGGTGTTTTTTACCGCTCTTTCTACATCTTCTTTACTTATTACTATTTCTGGCATGGGGACTATGTTTTTCACCTCCTCTTCCTCTATGGTTACCCAGGATGAGTGGGAGTTATGTTCTACTGGTTTAGACCATAAATTTTCCCAGAAACCCTTTACTTCAGACATATTAGGTTGTTCCGTAACGTTTATTTGCTCCTTGTTTAGGTTTCGGTAGAATAGTTTTTGATTTGTATTGAACAAATTATTGTCTGTTTTTCTCTGGTTACTTAATTTATATCTACGTAGTCGTTTTGAATATGCTTGCAGTTTTTGTTTGTATTTATCTAGTTCGTCAAGAATTTCGTCTTTGTTTTTGTTCTTAGGATTTATTTTCCGTTGTTTTTTGTATGCAATATTTCCGTTCAAATATTGTGTAAATTGTCCTATTTTTTCCGGAGCAAAGTTACTTTATTTTCTAATCGAAGTTGCCACCGTGGAACCTTTGGTCCTCCTATTGAATTTACAATTTTTAACGTTGTTGTGGTTTTCTATATGTAGGTTTTGTATGTAATGTCGCGACGGTAATAGCTGCGCAGTATATACTTTCATGAATATCTTCAATAGTGAGAACTTCTTTTCTTCAAGATGTTTTTTAATATTTCGTTGATAGTATTTACTGTTTTAATAGTTTTTCTTGTTGTCTGTATGTTAGGAATGACTGGTCTAAGAGTAGGATCAGTACCTTTATATTTAGTACACATTTCAGTGAAAGTATTTTAATTGTTTTAAATTTAATTGGTCTTTTGTTGTGCTATCTAATTCAGGGTTATGTGTTTGGATATGTTCATAAGTATACTCTGAACTTGACGGACATTGTGAAAGTGATGTAAGTTCTAGTGCATGTGGCGAGTTATCTACTGTTTCATCTATTTGTGGGTTGTGAGTATTGTTGTTGTTGTTGGTGTTGTGAATGGTTTGTACAGATTCCTGAATCATGTTATTTGTTAGTTCAGTTGCCTGTGTATTTGTATTGACAATGCTTGTGAGATGAATGTTATATGTTGATACAGGTGTTATTACGTCGTTAACCATAGTTAATGATTCAGGGTTGTCTAGGGTCGTGATTGTTTGTGCTACGGACTGCTTTATATTTTCTCGCTCTGATGCTGATATTCTATTATTTCTGTGTATAACTCTTATCTGATCTGCTAATCTTTGTTCTGTTAAATGGCTTAATTCTGGGAAAATATCAATAAATTTTTGTGTAACAGGGGCCTGTAGGCTGTCAGATTTTCTTCACATTTTGTAACTATGTAGTAGCAACGGAGTAGTTCATAATTTATTTTATTAGTCCACTTCATCCGTTGTCTACTTTTGCCAGCAAGAGTGGTTGCAGGCAGTATTTCTTGCAAAACACTTCTTGCTTGTGTGTTCGTGTTTGTATTGTGTATTTGTGTGTAAGTGTCTACGCAGTTTAAGGGCAAATTTGTTTGAGATATTTGCGTAGAGTTAGTACTGTCAGTAATGGATGCAGGATAATTTGCGTAAGCTTCCTGCACAGCATTGTTTGACATTGGTGAAAGAGTGGTTGACCGAGACGATAAAGTCGTTTGAAGATATTGTGATGAAGAGCTGGGGGGTATAAAGAGACTTTGTGTTGAAGATTCAGGTGACGATGGGCATGAGGATATATCAAGTGATGATGTTTTGTTTGTTTCTTTGTTTCCTGCAACAGTTGGATACTGGGCAAGTGGTAGCGATACGGTGCCCCCTCCAGAATACGTGGGGCTGCCCGAGCTTGAAGGCTCGGGGCGGGATTCCCCATTTCTGGGACCCGCCTGGAGTAGTCTATTTCTAGGTCTGAGACGCATCGCTATTTCGAATTTACTAGTGCTCCGTTTGTCATTGGTAAGTATTTAGCATAATGCTGCCAATGTCCGCCCCTCACGTGGCATAAGATGGTAAAGCCGGACGTGGAGTTAGATTTGTGAGGGGCTTATTATTATTATTATTAATATTTTTATTTGGTTAACTTTTCTCCCTTTTGTAAAATAAAAAAAAGAGGTAGAGTACTGGACACACGGGCATTGACCAAGTGTGGCAGTTGGAATTAGAGAAATTTAAATACCTGTTGATGAATTGAGGAATTTGCGTGTAAGGCGACATGTATTGAGAAGGACTGCTTTTTGTAAAAGTGTGAGGGTTGAATTCGGCATTTGAAGAATGTTGAGATTATTTTGAAGAGTTTTGGGGACTACACCAGTTGTAGATATAATTATTGGTACTATTTTGACTGTTTCAATCGACCATTGCTTTTTTATTTCGGTAGCTAGGTCTATATATTTAGCCATTTTTTCTGAGTAAGTCGTTATAAGGTTGTGTGTGTTACAAACTGCTATATCGATTATGAAAACTAATTTCTTAACTTTGTCTAGTATTGTTATATCCGGTCTATTGTAATGTATAGTCTTGTCGGTAATAATTGTCCTATCCCAGTAAATTTTAAATAATTTGTTTTCTAAGACAGTACTAGGTTTATACTTGTAATAAGCTATTTTTTTAGGTACGAATGAATGTCTGTGAGCAAGATTTTGGTGAATGATTGAAGCAACTTGATCATGTCTATGTTTGTAATCTGTTTGAACTATAGATTTGCAAGCACCGATAATATGTTGAATTGTTTCTGTGCTACTTTGGCATCGTCTGCATAGATCGGTGAGTTAGGTTAGGTTAGGTTAGGTTAGGTTAGGTAGGGTTAGGAATGTGAATAATGTGTTTTTGATAGTTACGTGTGTTTATGACTTGATCCTGGATAGCAGTCACAAAGGCTTCCGTCTCCGGGAAGAGCTCCCCTTTCCGCAACCATACGTTCGACGCTTGCATGTCGACATGTGTCTGATTTAAATCGGCAAGGTGCCTTCCGTGTAGGGATTTTTGTGACCACTTATCTATTTTCTGCTGTTTGCTTAATATTTTTGGTTGAAAGTCTCTGTCGTTTAAATTAAGAGGAGTTATTTTCTTGTCTATATCTATTATGTATTTGTGTAATTGTGATTGTTCAGCTTTCTTATAGAAATATTTGCGTAATTTGTTGATGAGGTTATTGTATAAATTTTGTATGTCGACAAAACCCTCCCCATCTTGACGCGGTAATGTGAGACGTTGAGTGCACGATCTCGGGTGGTGTTTTCTGTTTGCTGTCATGTGTGTATTTATTGTACGCTGTAGTTTAATTAAATCAGTTTGGGACCAATTTATAATACCAAAGGAATATGTAAGAATTGGTATTGCGTATGTGTTTAAGGCCTTTGTCGTATTTCGTGAATTAAGTTGGGTTCTCAAAATTTGGTTTATTCTAGTTTTAAATTTTTGTTAAATCTAATTTTGCTTGTTTTTGATTGATATGTTTGGCCTGATGAAAACCTAAGTATTTATAAGTGCTATGTTCGTCCATGGGCTCTATTTGTTCACCAGTATCAAGCAGATAAGAAGTATTTTGAGATTTTCCACGGACAATTGAATGTATTTTGCATTTATCAACCTGAATTGCATTTTGATGTCTTTGGAAAATAATTGTGTGATATTTGCTAGTTTTGAAAGTTCGGTGTTATTGGTTGCATAAATTTTGATGTCATCCATATACAGTAAATGTGTGAGCGTATGAAATGAATTATTAAGTTTTAATTTAAATCCTATATTAGTGTTGTTCAGCAATTCAGACAAGGGGTTAAGGGCTATACAAAACCATAATGGGCTAATAGCATCTCCCTGAAATATACCTCTTTGTATTTTAATTTCGGGGGTGGTTAAAGTCTTGTTATTTATTAATTTAAGTTTAGTCTTCCATTGAAGCATTATTATGTTTAAGAATGAAATCAGATTAGGGTGTACTTTGTAATGTTTTAGTACGTAAATTAACCAGCTATGAGGGACAGAATCAAATGCTTTTTTATAATCAATGTACATTGTGTGAATATTTCTATTTCTAGTTTGTGATTGTTTCATTGCAATTTCGTCAATTACCAACTGTTCTTTACATCCCTGGCTATTTTTCCTACATCCTTTTGGATTTTTTTTCGAGAATATTGTATCGTTATACGTGTTCGTATATTATTTCACTAATGCAGCCAGTAATAATCTTATATATGATTTGTAGGCAGGTGATGGGTCTGGGATTTTTTAAGTTTTCACCTTTTGGTAGCATATAAGTTATTCCATTTGTAACGAAGGTTGGCATTAACTGTGGTGTCTGTATGAATTGGCAAATGTGACTGTGGATAGGTGGATGAGTACAAGTGAACTTTTTGTACCAATAATTATGTATATTGTCGGTGCCCGGTGCCTTCCAGTTGTGTGTACGTTTGATGATTTTAATGAAAGTGTTTACTGAAATGTTATTAACATCCATTTGGTTAATATGTGCTGTGTTAGCTGTTTTGTCCAACCAATTAGCTTCAATATTATGTTGGACAGGATTTTCCCAGATGTCTGACCAATATTGTTTTAAGCTTTGTAGTGAGGGAGATTCACTGGTATTAGTTTGTTGACGGTGGCCTAGCGTTCTATAGAATTGTTTCTCATTATTTATAAATGTTGTGTTTTGCTGTTTTCTTTTAGTACAAGTTAAATATCTTTTAGTCTATTTGAAACTGCGTTTAATTTTTGTTTAAGTGTGTCGAGAAAATGTTGTAGTTCTGTGTTAGGTTCTTCATGTCGAGAATGATATTTATATTTCACCTTTATGTCTTCTACAGTCTTTTGTATTTTTGGTTTCTATTTCTAGTTTGTGATTGTTTCATTGCAATTTCGTCAATTACCAACTGTTCTTTACATCCCTGGCTATTTTTCCTACATCCTTTTGTTGTTCTGCTAGAATATTGTATCGTTCTACGTGTTCGTATATTATTTCACTAATGCAGCCAGTAATAATCTTATATATGATTTGTAGGCAGGTGATGGGTCTGGGATTTTTTAAGTTTTCACCTTTTGGTAGCATATAAGTTATTCCATTTATATCGAAGGTTGGCATTAATTGTGGTGTCTGTATGAACTGGCAAATATGACTGTGGATAGGTGGATGTGTACAAGTGAACTTTTTGTACCAATAATTATGTATATTATCGGTGCCCGGTGCCTTCCAGTTGTGTGTACGTTTGATGATTTTAATGAAAGTGTTTACTGAAATGTTATTAACATCCATTTGGTTAATATGTGCTGTGTTTGCTGTTTTGTCCAACCAATTAGCTTTTCCCAGATGTCTGACCAATATTGTTTTAAGCTTTGTGGTGAGGGAGATTCACTGGTATTAGTTTCTTGACGGTGGCCTAGCGTTCTATAGAATTGTTTCTCATTATTTATAAATGTTGTGTTTTGCTGTTTTCTTTTAGTACAAGTTAAATATCTTTTAGTCTATTTGAAACTGCGTTTAATTTTTGTTTAAGTGTGTCGAGAAAATGTTGTAGTTCTGTGTTAGGTTCTTCATGTCGAGAATGATATTTATATTTCACCTTTATGTCTTCTACAGTCTTTTGTATTTTTTGGTTTCTATTTCCTAGAATGTATTGTGTTAATCTCCTATTTCCAATCTATATTTTCAATTCTATTTTCCAATCTCCTTTGCCAATTAAGTTTTCTGTTTCGAAGTTTAGTGTATATAGTTTCCTCTTTGTTAAACCTAGTGCCGTTACAAGTGGCAGCAGTGAAGGCTGCTGAATATATTATAGTGTGCAATGAAGTAAAATCTAAGTCGTTGTTGATGTGATTTGGAAGAATAACATTATTCAAATGAGATATAATTTGAGCAAATTTACGGGATGATTTTTGTTTCGGGATGTATGGTCTTACTTCTGGGTCAATATTTTTGAATCGGGCAAGAGCATTGTTAAATTCTATTTCGATTTTATTTATTTCTATGTAATTTTGGGAATGGGGCAGGTCACTATTATTTTCAGTGTTTGATAATGTTGGTGTTTCGGTGAGTGTTAATGTACTGTCTAATATGTTTTCTTGTTGAGTGTTGTTTATTGACGTTTCTTTTATATCAATTTCATTTTCGGAATTGGTTTGTGTTTGGTCCGTTAAAGTGTTGTTATGCTCTATGCTAATTTCTATATGACTGTTTAGTTGTATTAATTTTAATTCTACTTCTTTTTCAATTCCTAATTTTGTTTGTGTATATCTTATTGTTAAATATTAAACGCCTTTGATCTGCAACTCTCTGTTCGGTAATGTGAGATAAGTACGGTTGTCTTTCGATGAATAAATCATAAATTTTTTTCTATAAGCAGTCTTGTTTATCTCTAAATCGGTTACTTCAAAATAACACCTAACTATTTCCGCATTAATTTCATCTGACCATTTCATTCTTGTGTTGTAAGAAGTGTTTTTCTGTGGCTGTGACATTGTGGGTACTTGTTTAGAGTTATATGTCAGTGTCTGCTTTAAGTTATCGGTTTGTATGTGGTCACTTACTTCTCGACTTATTTCATCAAGAATATGCTGTGGTAATAACTTTCTTCTCAATATAGCCCTTCTTTGGTCACCTATTCGTTGGCGATTGGCACGCATTTCAGGGTATCTATTATTAAAATTCTGGTGTAAGTGTTCCAAGTAGTTGTTCATATTTGTGGTTTCACATTTAGTTATTACTAGGTATGTGCGCCATATAAATCGGTTCATATCTTCAGTCCATTTTTTTCGCGCACGGGTATGGCCAGCAGTGGGTACAGGATTATTGGCAATGCCTCCTGCACAACAGCCGTTGACCTTGTATTTCTGGATGAATTTGTAGATGATATTGATGAAGCAGGTGATCGAAATATGCTTTGGGTTGAAGAAGGTGACGGAATGTTGTGAAAGAGTGAATGTTCAGAAGTGGATGAAAATGAAGGTTACGGTGATCGATCGGCTGTAATATTTTTATCGAGGGGAACCCGCCTGCTCAGTCCCCCGTCGCCCACGGTTCGCATGCTGTGGCATCCAGCGTCGGCTCCAGATGCGCCCCGGCGACCCCCGGGCAGCGGCCGTAAACTATATCTCTTTGATTGACTTTCCATTCGATTCTCCATTCATTCGGTTCAGGATCGTTGGTCTGGGTTATAGTGAAAATAAATTTATGGAAAGTTGTTAGGTCCATTTAACCAGTACTTAATACCCGTAAGCCCCCCCACCACGTCAAGGTGATCCTTTGGGGGGGTTATTATTATTATTATTATTATTATTATTATTATATGTAAGCTTAGCTTAACTCAGCTATAGAGCTGGTAATTTTAAGAGAAACAGAGACGGGCTTAGCCAAGTCTTCTATTCCTTGACGTGGAATCTGTTAAGTGTTTTTTATGTCGTGTTTTGTAAATCACTTTCTGGTGGGCAGAGCAAAGTCAGGGACGATGGGTTTAAGAAACGGCGAACTATCGAACAAGTATCAATTACTATGGACTTTTGAAGTGGTATGTATGTATTCTCTTCAAGCTCCAATATTTTAAGGGCATTACGGAGTATTTGGGGACGACACCAGTGGATGAAATTATAATCGGGACTACTTTTACGTCATCCTGATGCCACATTTGTTTTATTTCATCAGCAAGAGGTATGTATTTTGGATCTTCTCTGTGTGTTTTTGTTTAAGGTTGTTAGTGTTGGGTACAGATATGTCTATTAGGTATGTAGTTTTAGTAGATTTTGAAGTTAAAGTAATATCTGGTCTATTGCTAAGAATTGTTCGATCCGTAATTATGTCTCTGTTCCAGTATAACTTGGAATTTTCATTTTCCAGGACATTTGTAGGTTTGTATTTGTAATAGGGCGTATACGTGTCTAAAAGTTTGTGTTTAAGAGCAAGTTGCTGATGTATATGTTTGGCTACGTTGTCATGGCGGTGTGTATATTCTTTATTGGCTAATGCGCTACAACCTCCTGTGATATGGTCAATTGTTTCGGTGGTACGGTGACATAATCTACATTTATCTGTTGCAATGGGTTCTTTTAATATATACCGGGTGTAATTGCGTGTTTTATTATTTGATCTTGGATTGCGATAAGAAATCCTTCTGTTTCACCGAATATGTTACCTTTAGTAAGCCAGGTATTTGATGCTTTGCAATCAATATGCTCTTGTTGTAATTGATATGGATATTTACCGTGTATGGCCTTTTTTCCAATTTTCTATCTTATGTTCATCATTGGTTATTTTTGTTTGGGATCAAACTCCCTATTGTTTAGTTGTAAAGGTGATGTAGATGTGAAAATATTTACTATTGCTCTATGAATCTTATTATTTTCAGCTTTATTAAGGAAATAATTGCGTAGATTGTGTACTTGCGCGTAGTGAAGATTTCTTATATCTATGAAGCCTCGACCACCATGTTTTCTTTTTAATGTAAATCTCTCGGCAGCAGAATGTATATGATGAATGTTATGTGTGTTACATGATTTTCTTGTTAGGGTATTTAACGCCTCTAGTTCTGTATATGACCATTTTATGATACCAAAAGAGTATATTAATATTGGGATGGCGTATGTAATTGATTGCTTTGGTTTTGTTTCTTGCCGATAATTGAGTTTTAAGTATTTGATTTAATCTTTGTTTGTATTCACTTCTGAGGGCGTTTTTTATTTCTGTGTGAGGTATTGTTGTACTTTGATGATACCCAAGATATTTATAGGTTTCTTTAAACTCCATACTTCTTATAATATCATTTTGACAAGATAGATTATAAGGGTCTGTTTCTTTGTGTTGTCCTTTAATAATACTGTTAATTTTACATTTATCTGTTCCAAAAGTCATTTTAATATCTCTACTGAATTTTTCCGTTAGTCTGAGTAAGCGATCTAAATTTTGTCTATAGCTGCGATCTCGAACCACTGATCATGCGGGGAGATCTGTTTTTGACTTTGCCTTAGCATATGATCTGACACAACTGGTTACTTCGCCAACGCGGGTTCCGGATGTCAAATATCATACACCTTCCCTGCTGGATCTTCTGCTGACCTCTCATCCGGACGGCTATGTGGTCTCCGTTGATGTCCCTTTGGGATCATCGGACCACTGCCTGATTCGGAGTAAAGTGCCTATCATGTGCCCATTGCGGTCGCGATATGCAGGCCACTACAGGTGTGGCACTACAGGTCGGCAGATTGGGAAGGGATGCAATCTTTCTTTGCATCCTACCCATGGGGGCAGGTTTGCTTTTCGCTGGATAGTCCCAACGCCGTTGCAGATTCCGTCGCCGATGTGGTGCTTCAAGGAATGGAACTTTTCGTTCCTTCCTCTGTGGTGCCCAACGGTGGTAAATCTAAGCCTTGGTTTGGAAGCGCATGCAGAATGGCATCTCGTCAAAAGCAGCAGTGCTACCGGGCCTGGGTTAATGCATTGGTGTCCCGGGATTTAAATACAAGCATTTTTAAAAAGAAGTATAACTCTGCCGCCAGGTCCTTCAAAAGAGTAGTTGCTGCGGCAAAGTCCGAGCACATTGGCAGAATTGGCGAGAAACTGGTTCCTCTTCCTTCGGGAACTCGTGCGTTCTGGTCCCTCGCAAAGACTGTCCTAGGGAATTCCAGTCAGCCATCATTACCATCTCTGCACAGGGAGGCACTAACTCGCTGGCCTATGACGCAAAAGAGAAAGCCGATCTTCTAGGTTCTCTTTTTGCGTCCATTTCGACTCTCGATGACAGGGGGAACTCACCGCCAACCATCCCGTGCAGTAAGTGCTCTATGCCGGACACCCGATTCTTTCAGAGCTCAGTGCGAAAAGCACTCCTCTCCCTGGACATCCAGAAGTCGAGTGGGCCCGATGGTGTCCCCCCTATAGTGCTGAGGATGTGTGCTCCAAAGTTGGCACCGGTTTTAATGCATCTTTTTCGGTACTCCTACTCTGAAGGCGTCGTCCCGATGACATGGAAGACAGCTTTGGTGCATCCGATCCCTAAGAAAGGCGACCGCTCAGATCCGGGCAACTACAGACCGATCGCTGTCACCTCCTTGTTCTCCAAAATAATGGAGTCCATTATAAACTGCCAGCTCTTGAGGTACTTGGAGGAGCACCAGTTGATTAGTGACCGCCAGTATGGCTTCCGTCGGGCTCGCTCAGCTGATGATCTTCTTGTGTACCTCACTCATCGATGGGCGGAGGCAGTAGAGAGCAAGGGGGAGGCCCTGGTAGTTAGCTTGGATATAGCAAGAGCCTTTGATCGGGTGTGGCACAAAGCGCTTCTCTCGAAGCTTCCGTCATATGGGGTTCCCGAGAAATTTTGCTATTGGGTCACTAGTTTTCTCACAGACCGGAGCATCAAGGTCGTAGTTGACGGTGCATGCTCGGAATCCAAGTCTGTGAACGCTGGTACACACGACGCTGGTACGCAGACGACAGTACTGGTGATGCCCTTTATACCGTCCGTGCCAATATTTCTCGGGACCATGTCGACGAGTACCGGAATAAACTTGTGTCTGAAATCGAGATTTTGTTAGAAAAAGTCTCCGATTGGTGCCGACTAAATTTAGTCCAGTTTAACTCTAAAAAGACACAAGTTTGCGCGTTTACCGCTAAAAAGAAACCCTTCGTCGTGTCACCTCATTTTGAGAGCACTCCCCCAGTTGCCTCTGCTAGTATCGGAATCCTTGGCGTCGACATATCGAGCGACGTTCAGTTTCGCGGTCATTGGAAGGGAAGGCCAAATTGGCCTCTAAGAAGCTTGGCGTGCTCAGTAGAGCACGACAGTACTTCATGCCGGCCCACCGCCTGCAACTTTATAAGGCGTAGGTTTGGCCGCACATGGAGTACTGTACGCATCTCTGGGCGGGGGCACCCCAATGTCAGCACCTTCCATTTGACCGTATCCAACAAAGAGCGGCTCGAATCGTCGACGACCATGTTCTATCTGATAGGATAGATCCCCTGGCATTGCGAAGAGATGTTGCATCTCTTTGCATTTTTTACAAGATTTACTACGGGGAGGGCTCTGAGGAATTGTTCGGATTAATTCCAGCCGCTGAATTTCTCCATCGAACCTTACGGCAGAGTCCAAAATTCCAGCAACACCATATTGATGCTTGTCTTTCCACCACAGTGCGTTTTTCGCGGAATTTTCTGCCACGAACTTGCATTTTATGGAATGTGCTGCCGTCAGCAGTTTTTCCGGACCGATACGACCGGACCTATACCTTTCTCAAAGGCCAGCAACGCATCTGCTATGCCTCTGGTATTGCGGATGTTCATGGGCGGCGGTAATCACTTACCATCACGACAATATAAATCGTCAACGTTACTGCCACAAGGACATCGATGCGGTTGACAAACGGTTGATACCAATCGGATTCTTACAGCTATGCGTCAAGTATACCATCTTATCTTATCAACATACTAAGGTTATAGCATACTAAGCATGTCGACTATATGGTAAGTGGATTCCTTATTCGACGTATCTAGAAGGTTGGCACGGCTTGTCATAGTGAAAATTGCTTTCATTACGCATTTCTCATAAAAATAAAAATAAAAATATTTTCCCGCAATTCCCAATACAGGGGTAGACAGAGATCTAGTCTAGACGATTAAGTCTCTTCGACCCACCTTCCACCGAAGATATTTTCGGGACAACGTGACAGGTGGTGAGCCCGTCGCCGCCTTTATGTCCAAGCCAACGATATTCATACGTAAGTTTTTGAAAAACCCATTGGTACGTGCCTTCCACCTGGGGATCGAACTCGGGTCTCTCGACTCGAAATTCCAACCACCCAACCACTCGGCTATCGTGACTTTTACGTTTTATCGTGAATTACGCATTTCTGCACAATCTGATTGAAATGGATATCCTACATTTTTTGAGAGTTAAGCTTCAGTGAAACATCCTCGCCTAGAACGGAGTCATCTCCATGATCCCCGTGTATTTTTATGGAATTAATGGAATTCGATTTATTTATTGGAATTATATAATTTAATGGAATTATATTGAAAAAAAAATGTAAAAAGAAAAGCGGCAGCGAGATACTTAAAATCTTATTTTACCGATATCTACAAGTATAATAGGCAAAGCCATTCCGTAAATAAACATTCGATTAATTTTGAATCGTTTCTAAAGTAATTTTGAGGTCAAAGTAAATATGAAATTATTCGTTAATTACCGAAATGTCATAATTTCAAATAAATTTAATTTAGTGGCAAATAAAGTCATATTCAGTTCCATCGATTGTTTATTCAATTGTAAACCACAATCACTACGTGGAACAATTTTTCATTTAATTGCAAGAACTAAAATCAGAGAAAGCAGAACTAAGTAAGATGGTTCTTTGAATACAGAAAAATGGTGGCAGGCGGTGAGCTCGTATTCATCTTTAAGTCCAAGCCAATGAAATAAATCGTACCTAAGTTTTTTTTAAAGACCATTGGTACAAACTTGTCACCTGAAGATCGAACTCGGGTTATGACCCGAATTCCGATCACCCAACTACACGGTTATAAATATATTTTTTTTTATATACTTATAACTTTAAATAAATTGTATATTATAGAGTGACATGTATTAAGGATATATATTATTATTAAATAATAAATAAATACCTTCACGCAATTCCCAATACAGGGGTAGACAGAAGTCTATTCTAGACAATTAAGTCCCTTCGACCCACCTTCCACCGAACATATTTTCGGGATAACATGACAGGTGGTAAGCCCGTCGCCGTCTTTATGTCCAAGCCAATGATATCATTCGTACGTAAGTTTTTGAAAAAGTCATTGGTACGAGCCTGCCACCTGGGGATCGAACTCGGGTCTCTTGACTTGAAATTCCGACCACCCAACCACTCGGCTATCGTGACTTATTATTATTAGAATTCAAATAAAGTAAATTAAACTTACTAAAATATCGTAGACCTACACGAAGTTCTTAAGTAATATTAAATCGGATATAACAATTAATTTTTACACTAAATTTAAAGTTGGGACTAAAATTTACCAAGTAGTGACCCGAAGAACGTATTACGAAAGACTGTGAATGTTAATTACTTTTTGGCGATTTTATATATTATACTTACGCTACGCGTCTATTATTATTTTACGTTCATAGGTGTGTTCTTTTACCTATTCTTTGTAGGTTATAGTGTAAAATGACACATGATTTTGCAATTTTATGTAGCGCTCTGTAAATCTACTCTACACTACAATAAAAAAAAATTTTAATTTGTTTCAGGTTATTGGTTATAATATTTTGGTATTATTTAAGCGTTTTATAGAAAAAGTTAACAGAAGTAGTCAACGTAGTCAGATCTTGGGTCAGTCTTTTGGAAAATTTTCCGACTTGATAGTCAGGTGACTATTTGTTATACTAATTGCTTATCTATTTTGTATATATTGTGCTTGGTGCAATATTTTAGCATCATAAATGAACGTTCAATATATACATATTTAATAATATGAAACAAGTTGCTCATTAAATATATCATAATGAAAATATGCTCATAAGGTAATCCACAGCACAGTACTGAATTTTTTAGTTCTTAATTCATATTTCAGGCTATACTCCTCTGGAACGCACTTCCTTTTGATATCAGGAATGCCTAAAATAAGTATAGATTTAAATCTATACTTCGTGAATTCTATTGAAAATAAATTCATACTTCATGAATTCAACTTCTCTCATTATTGTGTATATATTGTCTGTATATTTATTTATGTATTTGAAATATTTGTTTTCTTATTATGATTTTATTTTAATAATATACTTATTATATTAATATATGATATATATTGTGATTTGCGCTGTGCCGACATGCTCTAGCATTTTTATCCAACTCCAGGACACGAGGTTGCAAGTCTGTTGTGGCTCCCCAGAAGAGCAACCTCTCTTGTCGTAACGGCTGCAGGTCCCTGGAGATAGTGTTGCGGCGTTGCTTTTGCACCATTCTCCGTGACCTCCACAGCTGAGATGGAGTTGCGCCATCCTTTCTTTCGTCCGCGACTCTGGCGGGGTTCGCATCACTACAGTATGCCATGTGTATAGTATGAGTGAAATATGGTTTTGTTTAGGAATATCTGGAACTGGTGAATGAAATTGTATAATTGGGGAGCACTTTCAGGCGGGATGAAACATATGATTTACTCATATGATGTGGTCAGGTGTTACGTTGCCTGGAACGAAGTTACCCGAATGTAAGTCAAAATAATAAATGAGGTCGATGGAGGCCGAGACTAATATTTGGAGATTATGTGAGTAAATTGTATGAATAGGGGAGGGTCAAAATTACTTGGATACCTAGACGTGCGTGCATGAAGAAAATGATAAATTTCAAGGAAGAGAAAGTTTGTGCTAGTCAGTAGACCAAATGCACTTACATGTAAAAAAATACCTTCACGCCTTTTCCATTTCAAGGGTCTAGACAATTAAGTCCTTTCGACATTTTTGAAATAATGCGACAAGTCGACGTCTTTAAATCCAAGCCTGTGATATAAATCGTACATAAGTATTTTGAAAAAAACCCATTGGTACGAGTCTGCCACTTGGAGATCGAACTCAGGTCTCTCTTCTCGAATTCTGATTTCCTAACCACTCAGCTATCGTGACTTATTATTATTAGAATTCAAATAAAGTAAATTAAACTTACTAAAATATCGTAGACCTACACGAAGTTCTTAAGTAATATTAAATCGGATATAACAATTAATTTTTACACTAAATTTAAAGTTGGGACTAAAATTTACCAAGTAGTGACCCGAAGAACGTATTACGAAAGACTGTGAATGTTAATTACTTTTTGGCGATTTTATATATTATACTTACGCTACGCGTCTATTATTATTTTACGTTCATAGGTGTGTTCTTTTACCTATTCTTTGTAGGTTATAGTGTAAAATGACACATGATTTTGCAATTTTATGTAGCGCTCTGTAAATCTACTCTACACTACAATAAAAAAAAATTTTAATTTGTTTCAGGTTATTGGTTATAATATTTTGGTATTATTTAAGCGTTTTATAGAAAAAAAAGTTAACAGAAGTAGTCAACGTAGTCAGATCTTGGGTCAGTCTTTTGGAAAATTTTCCGACTTGATAGTCAGGTGACTATTTGTTATACTAATTGCTTATCTATTTTGTATATATTGTGCTTGGTGCAATATTTTAGCATCATAAATGAACGTTCAATATATACATATTTAATAATATGAAACAAGTTGCTCATTAAATATATCATAATGAAAATATGCTCATAAGGTAATCCACAGCACAGTACTGAATTTTTTAGTTCTTAATTCATATTTCAGGCTATACTCCTCTGGAACGCACTTCCTTTTGATATCAGGAATGCCTAAAATAAGTATAGATTTAAATCTATACTTCGTGAATTCTATTGAAAATAAATTCATACTTCATGAATTCAACTTCTCTCATTATTGTGTATATATTGTCTGTATATTTATTTATGTATTTGAAATATTTGTTTACTTATTATGATTTTATTTTAATAATATACTTATTATATTAATATATGATATATATTGTGATTTGCGCTGTGCCGACATGCTCTAGCATTTTATCCAACTCCAGGACACGAGGTTGCAAGTCTGTTCTGGCTGCTAACCAGAAGATTTTCTGTGCTTTTGTGGATATTGAGAAAGCATTTGATAAGGTTGTAAGGAAGAAAATGTGGAACTGTTGCCGGGGTATGGTGTCGATTGCAAGGGCTGTGCAGTCACTTTATTGTGACTGCAAACTGTTTACAGAAGCTGAAAGATAGCTGTTTGGGTGTGGAATTGGGTGACATAAAAGTAAATTGTCTGCTATATGCTGATGATGCAGTGCTTATTGCACCATCAGAGGCAGAACTGCAAGAATTAGTCACGTGTATGAAAGAAGAATGTGAAATTAATGGTCTCCGTTTGAATGCTACTAAAACTAAGGTTCTGGTATTTGAAAGGGAAGAAGAAAGAACGAAGTGCGAAATTTGGGTAAATCAGGAATGTCTAGAACAGGTGAATAAAATTGTATACTTGGGGAGAGTGTTTAGCCGGGATGGAATATGTGATTTAGATGTGGAAAGGCGTGTCGCTGCCGGGAACAAAGTCAATGGTGCCCTGACTGCGTTAATCAAAAGGCAAGGCGTTGTGAAAAGTGCACGTCTTGCAATACATAACGCAGTGTTGGTACCGACTTTGATATATGGCAGCGAAACCTGGGTATGCCAGAAGAAGCATAAAAGCAGGTTGAATGCAGTGGAGATGCGATCTCTTCGTAAAATGTGCGGCCTTACCATGGCCGACCGAAAGCCAAACGAAGAGATTCGCAATATGGCAGGTTTGAAAGATGACTTTGTCTCAAAAATTGATAAGGGCGTACTTCGATGGTTTGAGCACGTTGAGCGAATGAGTGAAGACCGAATGGTGAAGAAAATATATAGCGCGAAAGTTAATTTTAAAAGGTGTCGAAGTGGACCGAGACTAACTTTCGAAGACCACGTGAGCAAATTGATCGAAGAGGGGAGGGTCAAGAGTACTCGGATACCTAGACGTGCATGTATGAAGAAGATGATGAATCTGAAAGAAGTATGTAGAGATCGAAACACTTGGCGATCTGTTCTCTCTGGCTACCCCGTTAGGGATTGTGCGTGAAGATAAAAAATAATAATAATTCTAACCACTCAGCTATCGTGACTTGAATGAAAATTAATGGTCTCCGTTTGAATGCTACTAAAACTAAGGTTCTGGTATTTGAAAGGGAAGAAGAAAGAACGAAGTGCGAAATTTGGGTAAATCAGGAATGTCTAGAACAGGTGAATAAAATTGTATACTTGGGGAGAGTGTTTAGCCGGGATGGAATATGTGATTTAGATGTGGAAGGCGTGTCGCTGCCGGGAACAAAGTCAATGGTGCCTGACTGCGTTAATCAAAAGGCAAGGCGTTGTGAAAAGTGCACGTCTTGCAATACATAACGCAGTGTTGGTACCGACTTTGATATATGGCAGCGAAACCTGGGTATGCCAGAAGAAGCATAAAAGCAGGTTGAATGCAGTGGAGATGCGATCTCTTCGTAAAATGTGCGGCCTTACCATGGCTGACCGAAAGCCAAACGAAGAGATTCGCAATATGGCAGGTTTGAAAGATGACTTTGTCTCAAAAATTGATAAGGGCGTACTTCGATGGTTTGAGCACGTTGAGCGAATGAGTGAAGACCGAATGGTGAAGAAAATATATAGCGCGAAAGTTAATTTTAAAAGGTGTCGAAGTGACCGAGACTAACTTTCGAAGACCACGTGAGCAAATTGCTCGAAGAGGGAGGGTCAAGAGTACTCGGATACCTAGACGTGCATGTATGAAGAAGAATGTGAAATTAATGGTCTCCGTTTGAATGCTACTAAAACTAAGGTTCTGGTATTTGAAAGGGAAGAAGAAAGAACGAAGTGCGAAATTTGGGTAAATCAGGAATGTCTAGAACAGGTGAATAAAATTGTATACTTGGGGAGAGTGTTTAGCCGGGATGGAATATGTGATTTAGATGTGGAAGGCGTGTCGCTGCCGGGAACAAAGTCAATGGTGCCTGACTGCGTTAATCAAAAGGCAAGGCGTTGTGAAAAGTGCACGTCTTGCAATACATAACGCAGTGTTGGTACCGACTTTGATATATGGCAGCGAAACCTGGGTATGCCAGAAGAAGCATAAAAGCAGGTTGAATGCAGTGGAGATGCGATCTCTTCGTAAAATGTGCGGCCTTACCAAGTAGTGACCCGAAGAACGTATTACGAAAGACTGTGAATGTTAACTACTTTTTGGCGATTTTATATATCATACTTACGCTACGCGTCTATTATTACTTTACGTTCATAGGTGTGTTCTTTTACCTATTCTTTGTAGGTTATAGTGTGAAATGACACATGATTTTGCAATTTTATGTAGCGCTCTGTAAATCTACTCTAATCTAATTGGTTCTAATCTTATTGGTTATTATATTTTGGTATTATTTAAGCGTTTTATAGTAGTTAGCAGAAGTAGTCAACGTAGTCAGATCTTGGGTCAGTCTTTTGGAAAATTTTCCGACTTGATAGTTAGTTGACTATTTGTTATACTAATTGCTTATCTATTTGCTTGGTGCAATACTTTAGCAACATAAATGAACGTTCAATGTATACATATTTAATAATATGAAACAAGTTGCTCATTAAATATATCATAATGAAAATATGCTCATAAGGTAATCCACAGCATAGTACTGAATTTTTTAGTTCTTAATTCATATTTCAGGCTATACTCCTCTGGTACGCACTTCCTTTTGATATCAGGAATGTTTAAAATAAGTATAGATTTAAATCTATACTTCGTGAATTTATTGAAAATAAATTCATACTTCATGAATTCAACTTCTCTCATTATTGTGTATATATTGTCTGTATATTTATTTATGTATTTGAAATATTTGTTTACTTATTATGATTTTATTTTAATAATATACTTATTATATTAATATATGATATATATTGTGATTTGCGCTGTGCCGACATGCTCTAGCATTTTTATCCAACTCCAGGACACGAGGTTGCAAGTCTGTTGTGGCTCCCCAGAAGAGCAACCTCTTGTCGTAACGGCTGCAGGTCCCTGGAGATAGTGTTGCGGCGTTGCTTTTGCACCATTCTCCGTGACCTCCACAGCTGAGATGGAGTTGCGCCATCCTTTCTATCGTCCGCGACTCTGGCGGGGTTCGCATCACTACAGTATGCCATGTGTATAGTATGAGTGAAATATGGTTTTGTTTAGGAATGTCTGGAACTGGTGAAAGAAATTGTATAATTGGGGAGCACTTTCAGGCGGGATGAAACATATGATTTACTCATATGATGTGGTCAGGTGTGACGTTGCCTGGAACGAAGTTAACGACGAATGTAAGTACGTAACGAATGTAAGTCAAAATAATAAATGAGGTCGATGGAGGCCGAGACTAATATTTAGAGATTATGTGAGTAAATTGTATGAAGAGGGTAGGTCAAAATTACTTGGATACCTAGACGTGCGTGTATGAAGAAAATGATAAATTTCAAGGAAGAGAAAGTTTGTGCTAGTCAGTAGACCAAATGCACTTACATGTAAAAAAATACCTTCACGCCTTTTCCATTTCAAGGGTCTAGACAATTAAGTCCTTTCGACATTTTTGAAATAATGCGACAAGTCGACGTCTTTAAATCCAAGCCTGTGATATAAATCGTACATAAGTATTTTGAAAAAAACCCATTGGTACGAGTCTGCCACTTGGAGATCGAACTCAGGTCTCTCTTCTCGAATTCTGATTTCCTAACCACTCAGTAGAAGAAGAAGAGAATTCACGGAGAAGCTTCTGGCTGCTAACCAGAAGATTTTCTGTGCTTTTGTGGATATTGAGAAAGCATTTGATAAGGTTGTAAGGAAGAAAATGTGGGAACTGTTGCCGGGGTATGGTGTCGATTGCAAAGGGCTGTGCAGTCACTTTATTGTGACTGCAAACTGTTTACAGAAGCTGAAAGATAGCTGTTTGGGTGTGGAATTGGGTGACATAAAAGTAAATTGTCTGCTATATGCTGATGATGCAGTGCTTATTGCACCATCAGAGGCAGAACTGCAAGAATTAGTCACGTGTATGAAAGAAGAATGTGAAATTAATGGTCTCCGTTTGAATGCTACTAAAACTAAGGTTCTGGTATTTGAAAGGGAAGAAGAAAGAACGAAGTGCGAAATTTGGGTAAATCAGGAATGTCTAGAACAGGTGAATAAAATTGTATAATTGGGGAGCACTTTCAGGCGGGATGAAACATATGATTTACTCATATGATGTGGTCAGGTGTTACGTTGCCTGGAACGAAGTTACCTGAATGTAAGTCAAAATAATAATAATTCTAACCACTCAGAAGAAGAAGAAGAGAATTCACGGAGAAGCTTCTGGCTGCTAACCAGAAGATTTTCTGTGCTTTGTGGATATTGAGAAAGCATTTGATAAGGTTGTAAGGAAGAAAATGTGGGAACTGTTGCCGGGGTATGGTGTCGATTGCAGGCTGTGCAGTCACTTTATTGTGACTGCAAACTGTTTACAGAAGCTGAAAGATAGCTGTTTGGGTGTGGAATTGGGTGACATAAAAGTAAATTGTCTGCTATATGCTGATGATGCAGTGCTTATTGCACCATCAGAGGCAGAACTGCAAGAATTAGTCACGTGTATGAAGAAGATGATGAATCTGAAAGAAGTATGTAGAGATCGAAACACTTGGCGATCTGTTCTCTGGCTACCCCGTTAGGGATTGTGCGTGAAGATAAAAATAATAATAGTTTTAACAACTCCTTCACTTTTGTTTTATTTCTTTTATATATTTTTTCTTAGTTTCACCATTGATCTTGTCTCTATTTTGTTTGTTTAAGTTGTTAATTGTATGTGAGCTGTTAGTGACCAAAAAAGGGTTAATCTATCTATCTGTCTATGATATAGTGAAGTCTTTAACTCGAGTTAAATAAGGCATTTTCATTATTATATAGAGGTTAATTATGGTGATTTTAAATATATGTTGCCACTCAACATATAAATTTAAATAGTATATACTATTAGTCTTATCAAGAATTAGTAAAAAAAAGATTGGTTTCTTAAATTATATTTTCCTAAATTCGGCCAGCAAAAAGAACAATTATAAAAGTACGTTAATAAGCCTACACTTTTTTTACTGATTTTTTAACTCGGCAATTCCTATTTATATGGGAATTTAATTGTTGGAAAATTAGTTTTTCTAGGATCTTGGACAGAAATGGGAGAATGGATATAGGACGTAAACTGCAATTTTCAAGGCATGATCTTTTTTAGGAACAGGAGTTATTAGTGCACTCTTCCTTAATTCAGGAAATTTAGACGTAGAAATAGAATCATTGAGGATATGGGTAATAATAGGAGTAATAAAGTCAAGGATTGGCAAGACCATATTACCACTAACACTGTCACTTCCCACGGCAATAGAGAAGACAATATAATAAATAAATAAATACATAAATATCTTCACGGAATTCCCAATACAGGGGTAGACAGAGGTCTAGTCTAGACAATGAAGTCCCTTCGACCCACCTTCCACTAAAGATATTTTTGGAACAACGTGACAGGTGGTGGCACTTTCGCCGTCTTTATGTCCAAGCCAACAATATAATTCGTACACAAGTTTTTGAAATAATCGCTGGTACGAGCCTGCCACCTGGGGATCGAACTCGGGTCTCTCGACTCAAAATTCCGACCACCCTACCACTAGACTAGAGTCAACTCGAACTGGCTGAAGTCAGAAGTCAAGAAATAATTAGGATGATTGAAAACAAGGCGATCTGTTCTCTGGCTACCCCGTTAGGGATTGTGCGTGAAGATAAAAAATAATAATAATTCTAACCACTCAGCTATCGTGACTTGAATGAAAATTAATTTAATGTAGTTTTTTCTAAAATTTCTTCTCCGCCATTTTGGATTTGAAAACTAACGTCAGTTTCGTACTTAGCGGTAAATTTTGAAGTATGAGAAATTATATATCACAAATATATATTATTTGTTTTAAGCATCTTCAATTTTTATTTATTTTTAATTTTAACAGCTCCTTCACTTTTGTTTTATTTCTTTTTATATATTTTTTCTTAGTTTCACCATTGATCTTGTCTCTATTTTGTTTGTTTAAGTTGCTAATTGTATGTGAGCTGTTAGTGACCAAAAAGGGTTAATCTATCTATCTGTATATGATATAGTGAAGTCTTTAACTCGAGTTAAATAAGGCATTTTCATTATTTTATAGAGGTTAATTATGGTGATTTTAAATATATGTTGCCACTCAACATATAAATTTATATAGTATATACTATTAGTCTTATCAAGAATTAGTAAAAAAAAGATTGGTTTCTTAAATTATATTTTCCTAAATTCGGCCAGCAAAAAGAACAATTATAAAAGTACGTTAATAAGCCTACACTTTTTTTACTGATTCTTTAACTCGGCAATTCCTATTTATATGGGAATTTAATTGTTGGAAAATTAGTTTTTCTAGGATCTTGGACAGAAATGGGAGAATGGATATAGGACGTAAACTGCAATTTACAAGGCATGATCTTTTTTAGGAACAGGAGTTATTAGTGCACTCTTCCTTAATTCAGGAAATTTAGACGTAGAAATAGAATCATTGAGGATATGGGTAATAATAGGAGTAATAAAGTCAAGGATTGGCAAGACCATATTACCACTAACACTGTCACTCCCCACGGCAATAGACAAGACAATATAATAAAAAAAATAAATACATAAATATCTTCACGGATTTCCCAATACAGGAGTAGACAGAGGTCTAGTCTAAACAATGAAGTCCCTTCGACCCACCTTCCACTAAGGATATTTTTGGAACAACGTGACAGGTGGTGGCCCCTTCGCCGTCTTTATGTCCAAGCCAACAATATAATTCGTACACAAGTTTTTGAAATACTCGTTGGTACGAGCCTGCCACCTGGGGATCGAACTCGGGTCTCTCGACTCAAAATTCCGACCACCCTACCACTAGACTAGAGTCAACTCGAACTGGCTGAAGTCAGAAGTCAAGAAATAATTAGGATGATTGAAAAACAAGAGACATTACCTATCAGAATCCTTAAAGCGTATCGTGAGATACGACTGATTTTTTAAGAGCAATGTAAAATTTATCAATACTAATATTATATAATAACTCCACCAATTTAGGGCCTGTATTAGAGAATTTAAACAGGAAATAAAAAATATAATTAAATCATTACTGACAAGGTATGATCATCAAGGTGAGATCAAAAAATCACTCCAACGCTTATGGAAATTAAACAAACCATTTATTGTAACTTAGAGAAATGTATAGCTTTTCTCACAGCCATAAATGAGGAGCTTAAAAAGAAAGTAGAACAGTTTGATGTGCAAATGAAGAAAGACAGAGGACATATTTTCATATTCAAAGATAAACTCGAAGAAAAAATGTGCCTAGAATCGCCAAAAATAAATATGCTTCTGGGTCTATCAAAAAATATTAGCTGCAAAATTGTAGTAATGTTAAGGATATGTACAGAGAACAAATTAAAAAAAGGGATAATACGTCTCTGGAAAATACGCCCAACATTTCTGAAATGACGTCGACTATCTTGAAAACCGATGTCCTAAAATAAGTAAGCCTCATAACACATTATGCAAAAAGAAAATTTATGCGCTAAACATACAAACAATGAAGTCCTACAAAGAATGAAGATTGGTGTGTCCTCATTATTTGTAAGATCTGTTGTAAGTTTCTGAGAAACTGACTGTAAAGAATCTCGCTTTTATTTCTTAGCAAGAGATTTGGTGAAGTCAAAACTTCACAAATATTGCTGGAATGCTTATGGTCGAGTAATATGTGAGAAGAGACAACTTACTAGTAATAGCTACAAGAAATGAATCTCAAGTACATAATATGATGCAATAGTTATGACTTTGCTATGTGCAATTAAGTTATCTCTGTAGTACTTTCTTCATCATACTCTCTCTTTGTAAAATTATTAATACAAAACTCACTTCTCCGCAAACACACTAAAATAAATACATTAAAAAAACCTATCAAACTATTATTTTGTTAAGTTCTCATAAGTTCGATGATCTAGTTAGCCTTTTCGAGATAAACATTGATGATATTTTAATTTACAAAAAAATGAATGTTGGGTATAATGAACTTTATTCTCATAAGAACATTGTATCGTTCACTTACATGAGATTACAATATGAAAAAAAAAAAATACTTACTCTAGGGTCTCCTACACTAAGATTTTTTACAGAGTAATATGTATATTTATGCTATAAAACACATAATAGTGTTTTATAGCATAAATATACATATTTAAAAAAAATGTAATGCAAAATACAACTAAATATAGTTTCTTTTTAAATAAATTTATATTTGTTTAATGCTTAATTTCGTCCGGTAGCTTATTGTGTAATTGTACTCCTTCAAACATAATATTATTTTTTCCATATTTATTTGTTCTAGGTGGACGTACCGTTAACTGATTTTTATTTCGAAAATTGTATTTATGTGATTTTGTAGTAAATGTAATGTTTGTTTTAATAGTATTCGAAAGTACTTTTTTTATTAGTAAGCATGTATTGATATAATATATATTTGGTTTACATTGTGTAATTTAGTTTTCTTGTATAGTAGTTCAGTAGAAATAAAATGTTTGTAATGGTATAGTTGTTTCATTGTTTTGTTTTGTGTTCGCTGTAGTTGTTTTAGGTTAGTTTTAGCAGCTGGTCAATTAAATAATCTAAATGAGGCTTAACCAGAGAATTGTATATAGTACTTCATACTCAAAAAGGTATACAATTTCTTATTTTTCGTATTACTGCATTGAGTGACATTTGTTTTGATCTTACATGTTCTATGTTCAGTTTCCATGATAATTTGTCATCTAATATTAGGCCTAAGTATTTTTCATGGTTGAAACTATTAAATGTTACATAAATTAAAATATCAACTTTATCATATGTATTAACTTTCCATTTTACAAAAATATTATGTATGACAAAGCTCTGGAAAAAATACGCTATGACTTACAAATATACAAATATGGATAACTCATTACATATGTCTATAAAGAAATAGGCGGGTAAGAGACAGCCCAAACTCAACAAGTACACCTTGACGATTTATTGAATTGTATATCATCATTATTTCGTCAGAATATAGGAGCATTTACTCTAACTTTTATGAGTTTTGGTAAACTTATATTATTTGGAAATTGCTGTTTGCGTCATAGTTCTAAGTGAATGTACAATAAACCAATTGAGTAATTCACAATTCGAGACTACATGTCTTTTTCTACTACAAATCATCTTAATCACTGTAATGGTGTGGTCATTAATGTAGAAAACTGTCATTAATTTTATATTAAAGAAGTTGCATTAATGCATGCTTCGTGTTTAAAAATAAATATTTATAATATTGCTGCTTTCGGTATCCCTCTTTAACTAAATATTTAAATTGCATCAAAACATATAGAAATACCATTATAACGGGCGACATTAATATTAATATTACGCATAAAATAAATGAAAAAAACATTTGAATATAACAATAGACTCAGTTATGTGAATATGCTAGTAAGTCATGGATGTTCATGCTACCGGGCTACATACTTCCTACAAGAGAAATACTTGTCTTGATCATTTTATACTAAAATTTAACAAAGAAAGTATGTCTGCTCCAATCATTTTTCTCAACACAAGTATCAATAAAACTAAAGTAAAACAAATTTTGAGCCCCGCCCTTAAATGTCTAAAAAATAGGAACCTCATAAATCTTCGTGTAATGACCCCAATGTTATTACTGAATTATTATTAAAACAAAAGGAATGTTTTGGAAACAATACTTTAATTAATTCCGAGTAACAAACGCATCGCCACGGATCAGCGAAGGTCGCGGGTTCGAATCCCGCCTGTGTCAGTTGAAATTTTCACTTTTTTCTCCTTAATTTAATAACATAAAAGTTGAGCATAAATATGCTTTAAAAATCAATAAAATTGCATAACAAACGCATTATTAAATCAAGGATGACACCTGCAATATTGAGATGTATTAGAAACAGATATAACATGCAAAGAAGGATAAAATCAAATCTTGAAAATCAAGTACTATTGTTAACATATAAACGATATAGAAACTATTGCAATAATTTCATAAAAATAATTAAGTAATTACCATAAAGATGAATTATCTAAAGCTAACAATAACCCTAAAGCTATTTGGAAATCAATAAATAACATCACTCAACGCAAAGGTAATAAAACTGTAAAATCTAGTGGTAGAGCCACGCATCAACTTTTGTTGTTGCATGAATGGGCCGGCTCAACCGGGGAAGTACCACGACCTCACTGAATACCGGCGTAAAGTAGAAGTCTAACAAACTTCTGCGTTTCGTCTGGTGAGTGCAGGTAACCGGAGACCCACACACCCTCCTCCCCCAATTATGGGGGAGGGCCCCCCTCCTCTAGGGGAAGCAACGCATCTGCTAAGCCTCTGGTATTGCGGGTGTTCATGGGCGGCGGTAATCACTTACCATCACGACCCACCTGCTCGTTTGCCTCCCTTTTCCTACATAAAAAAAAATTAGAACGGGTAAAATTAAAGAAGCCTAAAAATGTATTAATTATGTCAACATTTTTTTGCAAATGTCGGAAAAACATTAGCCGAAAGTATAAAAACAACCTGGCAAGCGTCGACTATTAGTGATGAACAGTACTTAACACCTTTTCAAACTTAGAAATTTGTTTTTTTTTTTAAACTGAACCTCAAGAAGTACATATAGTGTTGCAGCTTAAATGTAGTAGTGCCCCGGATGGGATAACATACCGAGCGAATTCCTTAAATGGTCTCACGAATATGATGTTCCAGTCATCGCCCAATTGGCTAATTTTTGTTTTGATACAGGTATCTTCCCTGAATTTCTTAAAAAAAGCTGTTATAACCCCTGTTCACAAAGGTGGTGACAGATATGATACTAATAGTTATCGACCCATTCCAATTTTATGTTCCATCTCTAAAATCCTCGAAAAACTAGTTAATGATAGATTAATAAAATACC
>JAGSMR010000011.1:8447500-8530000 GCA_029286605.1 Sericinus montela | reverse complement strand
TCGAATACCTGTGTAAAAGTATCGAATATTGCGCAACTACAGGAAATAATCGCGGTGTCTACGAGGTTATTAGAGCAGCGCTCGACCCTATACAAAAGAAAACGGCTCTTTTGAAAGAAGCAAATGGCTCCGTTATCACCAATAGGAGCCGTCAACAAGTTCGTTGGGTAGAACATTATACGGGGTTATATTCTCAACCAGCTGTAATAAGTCCCGAAGCCGAGAGATTAGTAAAGAATCTACCACCTATGAGTGAAGTCGATAATCCACCCTCTGTGAATGAACTCTATAAGATCGTGATGCAACTTAGGGGTGGTAAGAGTACTGGCATAGATGATGTGCTCACCGAACTCATCAAACTCAAATCCGTGTTACCGCTGTTGCACAAATTTTCTCAGTAAATGCTGGGAAAGGGAGCATTTCCCACAGTGTGGCAAATATAATAACTTTATATAAAGGGCAAGGTGATCGCATCGACTGTCACAGCTATCGTGGTATTTCCCTTCTTAGTATTGTTGGCAAGCTATTTGTAAGAGTTTTACTAGTAAAGCAAATCCTTGCTGAGCGCGTGTACCCTGAGGCACAGTGTGGCTTCCGCTCCCATCAATCCACTACTGACATAATATTTACCCTTCGGCAACTTCAAGAAAAGTGCCGGGAGCAGAATACCCCTTTGATTATTGCTTTTGTTGACTTGAATAAGGCCTTCGACACCGTCCGCAGGAAAGGGCTCTATATTGTCTTAGAGAAAATTGGATGTCCTCCGAAGCTGCTGAAACTGATACGATCTTTTCACGAGGGCTTGAAAGGTACCAATCTTTTTAATGGTCTCGTGTCTGATGCTTTCGAGATGCGTAGAGGAGTTCGTCAGGGATGCGTTCTCGCACCGTCTTTGTTTGAAATTCTCTTTTCAATTCTCCTTAAAGTCGCCTTTGGAGATACAAAGCAAGGAATCCATCTACACACAAGAGCAGATGGTAAACTGTTGAGCATTGCATGCCTTAAGTCCCGTCGCAATCGACAGGACTTATTTATCGACAGCTGACGATGCTGCCTTTGTTGCAAATACCCCTCAAGAGCTTCAAGTTATGCTGGACAAATTTGCATATGCCTGCTCTCTGTTTTCTATGTCTATTAAAGCAAAGAAGACCGTTATTCTAGCGCAGGGCTTAACTAATCAGCCGCCAATCTTGCTGGAAGGTGCACCCTTGGAAGTTGTCAATAAATTCTGCTATTTGGGATCAACTGTCTCAAGAAATTTCTCTCTGGAAGATGAGATTGATATTTGCATTGGCAAGGCAGCCATGACGTTCGGTAGGTTGCGTACAAGAGTATGGAATAATAAAAACCTTACTGTAAACACAAAGATGACGGTTTATCAAACTTGTGTTTTGAGCGTGCTTCTATACGGAGCTGAAACTTGGACGCCGTATGCTAGACACGAACGAAGACTGAACAACTTCCACATGCATTGTCTTCGGAGCATTCTCAATATAAAATGGAATGACAGAGTAACACACGAGAGTGTGTTGGAGATTGCAAAAGTTCCTAGCATCATTGCTCTTCTCAAAAAGAAGCGCTTGCAGTGGTTGGGACGTGTGCACCGAATGAGCAATACTCGTATGCCAAGACAGGTTTTGCTAAGCCAAGTTGCATTCGCGAAGCACAATGTGGGGCGTCCGTTACTGCGATTTAAGGATTGCGTAAAGCGTGATATGACATCTTTTAGGGCTGAGGTTGGTGAGTGGGAAGATCTCGCTTCCGATCGCATTGCGTGGAAGAACACCATCTCTGAGGGTTGCAAAATAACGTCTGGTTTCAAGATTTAGCTCAAAAAAGGTTAAGAAACTTAATCATGAAGGAGTTTCGTTTGGCGCAAACTATGCGTGCCGAATATGTCCACACAAGTGTCTTTCCCGGATTGGTCTATACAGCTACGAACAGCGTTGCCTTTCTAACATTAACGCTACTTGAAGCATCTGCCAAGATTAAATAAGGCCTAGTAGTAGTAGTAAATATATATGTATGGAAGCATATTGTACCGTTGGCTTAGATACTAAAACGGGAATAGGCTCTCGGTGTAATCTGCAACAAAGGGTCCAACCTAAATACGCTTTGGTAAAAAGTGGTGGAAAGGACTTTATTCTCTAGGTTTCCGTATAAAAAAATATTATTATTATACTTCGGGTATTTGTTATATGTTATATGTCTTCCTCGTTGGGTTTATAAAATTATAAAAATAAAAATATATAAAATACAATAAAATTTAGTCTATGCAGATACTCTGAGTTAGAAAACATGGAACAATCGGAGATGACATGCCAAAGCGACTTCGCAGGATGACGACAAGCTCGACAGATGTTGACGGAGCCATTCTTTAGGATGTTTCTCCGATAGTTGTTCCTTTTTTTTATAGAAAAGGGAGGCAAACGAGCAGTTGGCACACGTGATGGTAAGTGATTACCGCCGCCCATGAACACCTGCAATACCAGAAGCATAGCAGATGAGTTGCCGGCCTTAGAATCCCCCCTCCCTCCCCGAATTGGGGGAGGGGTGGTGTGAATCGTTTTAATAACCTGATCCTGTATCGCACAGACAAAACCCTGAGCCAGTTGAGCTAAGTTGTTTAGTAGTGCGTTAGACCGTAAGAATTTTGGCGCCAACAATACGGCAGACTGCTTATACAGCAGCAAAAAGAATTGAGTCCGTATCACAAAGGTCCCGGCTGGTTTCCCAACTACCTGTTTGGAAACTAGCCGGGACATTTCCCAGCATTGGGTTTAGAGCCACCACGACGGATGCGTGGAAGTCGTGGTCGATTTTCGAGAAGATTTTCACGCGTTTCCATGATTGCCTTCTCAAATATGGAGCCTACTTCTCTTCATCTTCTGCTTCGTGTCTTGAGAAATTGCAGCAATGGTTGCCATTGGTAGAGCTAGATTCCCAACCGAATCATCTTCATTCGACGAAGGAACAAATTCATGTCGCAGTCCGAATAATGGATAGTGATACTTAAAATATTTTTTTACAGGACAATATTTATATCATTCCCAATACTGGGATAAACAGGGGTCTACACGTGAAGCCCTTTTGACCGACTTTCTCCAAAGTAATTTTGGACATGACAGGTATTGAGCCCGTTACCGTTTTTATGTCCAAAGCAACTAATATAAACCGTACATAGGTTTTTAAAAAAAAAAACATTGATACGAGACTACCCTGAGGGAATCGAACTCGGGTCTCTTATCTCGAATTCCGGTCTTCCAACAACTTGACTATCGTGATACCAAGTTAGCAAATATGAAATGTTATTTCTATTATTATTTTACTTCAGCTACTTATAGAACGTTTTATTGCCATCCAATAAAACGATGTGGCTTTATTCGAAACGGTTTGATAAAGGCACAGGCTCGCCCTTTCCAAAGATTTGCCGCTATAATAGGCTATGAAAACATCGATATGCTTTTTCCTCACGCATCGTATAACAGTATCTGATATCAACTTATTTACGTTTTCATTCGTTATTTCCTTTTAAAAGCTATAAGTTTTCTAAATAAAATAAGATTAAAATATAACTAAGGCTATGAAAACTATTTTCATCATATGGAAACTGGCGGAATACAAGACCTCTGAAATAACCATATTGATTGATGAGGAATAAGTATCCCGACCAATAATAATTAATTTTAACAAATAGATACATGAAGCGGTGTTTTAGGTACAGATGTCTGATACAAGATTACCAAATCACTCGCGAAATACTGAGATTTTTTTAATTTATGCAAACAAAAAAACAGTATCAAAATAATCTTTAATAATAAGATTAAGATTATTTAAGTTGGAAAATTCTCTTCATGTTCCTTCCTTTATAAGTTCAAAACTAAGTCAGACTCAAAGCGACAATAAGCCTAACGGTTAATGGTGCGGACTACGAAACATAACGTCTCATATTCAGGCTCGCTTTACGACTATTGTCGTAAACCAACCAAGCATTGCAGCTTAGTTGTAGTTGTTAATAGAAATACTACTAATATTATTGTTGTTGGACAGGACGTTGTCGTACATAGTTAAGCGGGAAACTTTTTTCTATTTGTTTTCGATATAGCACGATTATTGATTAGCATGGTATTTCTCGGTATTTATTCGATGACCATTCTTCTACCAAACTTCATTTCTGCCCACAACTGCACCAATTTAGAATGAGTGAAGAAATATCGGAGAGTGTTGAAGCCAGCTTGTACGTTTATAAATTTTATACAAACATTTCTATTAAAATAAATTATTAATATATAAACTAACGGCCAAGCTAACGGTAAAATATAATTGTTAATATACATATTTATAATCATCCCTTAAGTGTTTTCCCATAGCAATTCAAAGCAATTCGTATCTGCAACTCTTCGCTACGAAGGCACAATCAACTAGGCTACCGGGTAACTAACTAATTCAAATAAAAAATGCGACACTTAAAATAGAATTACACTTTTGCAAACCGAAAAACTTCATTAATAAAAATGACCGCTATGCAAGTGTTATTTAGATAAAAAAATATTTATGTCTTCCTTGGATGGATTTATAGCTTTATCTTCGAGTTTAGGGTGAGCCGAAATTATCACAGTAGCACACTTAAAAAACCATTGTAACAGTGATGAATATCTCATTAAAATTTTTCGTTTGGTTGTAATCTTATAATTTATATAGATATTTGTTTTCTATATGAATAAAAAAAATTAAACCGCCTTTAAACATTGCACAAAAAGCAAAAAAAACTTTCTTAGCCAAACTTTAATGGGGTAGGCATATAGTGAACAGTGAAATGACAGTGAAACTCTCCTGGCAGTCTTTTTGCTGAAGCTTTTTAGGACATCATGACTATCGAGACTAGTATATCGCCGTATCCATGTTTACATGTGAACATGCATGATCCAAGTTCAAACATTCGTATAAAATGTATGTAATAAATGTCCGTTTGCCTCTAGTGGAATTCGAATAAGTGACCCTAAACTGCAGTCTAGGGTCTAGTCTTAGCCTAGAGGGCAAAGTCACTGGAGAGTCCTTTAGTGTTGCCACTCTTAATTTAAATAAAATATTATTCAGATATAAGATGGGTCGAAGGGCATTAATTGTATAGACTAGACTGCTGTCTTTCCCTGTATTGGGAATGGCGTGAAGATATAATTTTTTAATTTTTTTTTTTGTATAAAAACGGAAAAAAACAACTGAGTTTAATTTCGATTCGTTTTATGGTCTTCTTTTAGAGTATTGAAGGCGTCTGCAAACAAATTTTCGTCTTTTCAAGAGATAAATTGTGTTTGCGACCTGTTGTTGAACAACGAATTTAGAAAAATATCCATTCATGTGTACCAGAAGTTTCAGTTTGATCCCTAGATGGTAAAATCTTGCTAATGTTTTTTTTTTTTTTCAAAAACTTGTGTACGATTTATATCATTTGCTTGGACATAAAAATGGCGACAGGATTGCCACCTGTCACGTTGTCCTAAAATGTTTTCTGTGGATAGTTGGTCGAAAGAACTTAATTGTCTAGACCTCTGTCTATCCCCGTATTGGGAGTGACGTGAAGATAAGTTAATCCACAAAGATATACTATGATTGTCACGGATAGATATGTCAAAGGTAAGATACAAGAAAAGTCAGTAAAAGTAGCGCAATACTTGAAACCTCATGATATAATTTGCATCGATACAAATTTTACAGGAACTGACAAAAAACTTATCTTTACGCCCTTTCTAATTTAGGAGTAGAAAGAGGTCTAGACAATTAACTGACAAAAAGATGGTATGATACATACACACATACATAGGTTACACGACCTGTTAATGTCCACTGCAGGACATAGTTCAAGGACAACTCTCCTATGAGGACGGAAATACCATAATCGTCACGCTTGGCAAGCGGATTGCCGACCGCAGTATCCGACAACTCCCACCCTAGACCGCTGCTGCCCGTCACTGGTCTGATAAAATTTGCTCTGATATTTTTTGAGATGTTTATCCCGCCATCTATTGGTAGCTTATGTCTTTTAAGGCTTTCAAGGTCTTTTCCCTTAGTCGAGTGTTTTAATATCCACGGGAAGAAAGAGGGTGGTAAATTCCGAGACCGTAATCACACATCAAGTTTGCAATAAAAAATATTGATAACATTCACGACACTATTATTACAACACAACAATAATAACGGTCTAATAAATATTACAAATTGGCCTCACAGTCTATGATATGCATAGCGTAATTTAGTAAATTATTGTACAGGTCGTATAAAGAAGCCTTTTGTTTAGATAAATGTTTACCAATTTTCTAGAATACTTAATAAAAAAGTCCAATACCGTTAAGTACTTGCACGTAACTCAGGGTCCGTTATGGGTTTGTTCATTGTATTAGGCTCATATTCGGCAACAAGTAAACTCGATTATAGATTTTGGGTAGTTTTTAAAAAGATTTTTTTTTTGGTGTCATTTGAAAATTTTAATAAATTGTATTTTTTTATAATACAGTATTTCTGAACACCATTACATAATATAAGAGTATGTTATTAAAATAAAAAGGAAAATTAAAAAAATCGTAATTCATAAGCTTTTCATTTCTATCTTATAAGTCCTTAAGAAATTGTAAAAAATAAAAAAATATCTTCAAGCAATTCCCAATACAGGGGTAGACAGAGGTCTAGTCTAGACATTTAGGTCCCTTCGACCCACCTTCCACCGAAGATATTTTCGGGACAACGTGACAGGTGGTGAGCCCGTCGCCGTCTTTATGTCCAAGCCAACGAGATAATTTGTACATAGGTTTTTAGAAAAACCCATTAGTACGGCCACTTGAGGATCGAACTCCGGTCTCTTGACTCGAAATTCCGACCACCCAACCACTCGGCTATCGTGACTCAATAAGAAATTGTACTTTAATGAATTACTTTGGATTATAAAATGAACGTAAATATATACATGCGAATGATATTTCCCACGGCTCTCCTAAAACCACTGGATTTGACCTATGAAAAATTTGACGCATCGATAATTACGAGTAGAAGACAGTTTAGAAAAGATTTTAGAAAATAAGGGGGTGGAATAGACACATTTTAGATACAACACAATAATAGAGCTCTCTGCAATACACAATTGGCAGGGAGTTCTATTATTTTTGTAATTACAAGTATGAAATGAATCACTATTTATGATGTGTTTCAACTTTTCCTCATTATATTCCCCGGGGAATAACAAAAATATACATGTTTTTGGATAAGTGTGTATAAAAGAGACGAGACGAATTAAAAATACATACTTAGATAGCTACAACATCGCATTCATTGCTGTGATCTCGAAAAAAGTAGCCCAAGCACTTGTGTTATGTAATCAGAAACAACGTAGGTAGGTCACAAACGCCAAGAACTGAGAGATGGAGAAAAGGAGAGTGAGGTAGACCAGATGTAAAAAAAGTTGTTCTACATGAAACCAACGGGAATATAACTCGGGACCTCAAAGCTGGCAACTTTATTATTACAAACAAATATCCTTAGTTTTAATATTAAATTTAAAAAAATATCTTCACGTAATTCCCAATACAGGGGTAGACAGAGGTCTAGTCTAGACAATTGAGTCCCTTGGACCAACCTTCCACCGAAGATATTTTCGGGGCATTTTAAATAAGAAAATAAAATTAGGATAAAAATTATTCAGTACAGGGTTCTGGTATTGCTATTGCGAGGCATATCGTATGGCGAGCAATAGGTAACATTAACTGAAGGCGTGATGTTAATATTAGATTTAGTTTAAAATTCTAAGTAATATTTGGCCCTAGGTAAGACATACATACTAAGATTAAATTAAAACTGATTTGACATTTTCTTACTTCTGTTAATTTTTTTAAAACATTTTTTTCAGTTCTTTTGAAAATTAATAACGCTATTATTTATTACCCTAGTATTGAAAGTCAACTTCATTCTCCACACATATTTCTCTTTATATCGATACGTTTGAAATTCGATCTATAGCTAAACTTACATTATTTATAAAATATTAAGTATATGAAACTTTACACATTAACTTTTAATGCAACATAAAGAAGATTTCTTTCAACTTTATCTTAATACGCCCTGATATGAAACATATCACATAAGCAGTGAAGAACGTAGTTTTTAGCACGGAAAGTTGACATTATTCTTGAAGCTGTCGTACTGCATTCGTCTTATTTAATATTCATAAAAAATATTTAAAGCATATATATAAAAATATAGTAAATTTATTGAGACTAAGCTTATTATGACAAAAAATTAAAATGATACAATGTTATGACAAATCCAGATCTAAAATTTATCTTTTGAGGTATCTATAGATATATGTTAATTTTAGTTTCGTGCATTTCGACTGCGTATAAATTTTAACTACATACAAACGCAAGGAAGAACGCAATACGCAAATAATGGTATGCATATTGACTGCAATACAATCTCAAAAGTTGCTGTATCCCTTTTGTGATGTATTATATCTCGTAATACATCAAAAATACGTTGATATATTAAATTTCTAAAATAGAGTCACTATTTGAGTTTCACCAGAGATGTATGTATCATTAAAGCGTTCCTTATACCCATCATTTTCAATCAATTCGGTTATTTAACCGAACCAATTAAGGTCACGGAGAGCTAAGAAAAGATTATTATTCCAGAAACATTTTCATGAAAAAGTTTTTTGACTTGTCTCGGTAATTAAACTTGAGCATTCATTTATAAAAAAACTTTAACTTTTTAATTCAAATTAATGAAGATGTATACATAAATAACTTTAAGCCATTCCCAATACTGGCTGAGATAGAGTTTTAGACAATTACTTTTTTTTGACCCACCTGCCAACGGAGACATTTTTAGGGACGACGTGAAAAGTAATGAGCCTCTTGCCGTATTTATGTCCCAGACAACGATATAAATCGTACATAATTTTTGGAAAAAACTCATTGGTATGAGCCTACCACTTAGGGACCCAACTCATAAATAAAATGGGATTGCAGTGATCAATTGCACAAAGTGGGTATGAAGTTCAAAAATTTGGTATCAGTCGTATCTTCGTATATCGTTCTATCAACAGATGCAATAACACTTCCTCTGTAGTAGACCAGAAAAACCGGGGCGGCAAAGTGCTGTTAGAACTACAAAGGCTGTTAATGCTGTTAAAGTCAGAATTCGTCAAACCCCCATTCAAAAGCAAAAAATCTTATCGCCAGAAACGAAGATCTCCGCTAGGACTCTTTCCCGTATTACAAAACAAGACCGGACATGTCCTAAATCAAACCTTATAATTAATGAGAGTGGATCGATCAAAACGCCTTCTGTCGCGATTCGCAGGCGGAAGGCACATATCCTCTTTACCGATGAAAATAAAATTCACGATTGAAGAACATAGATTGTAGATAAGCAATATGATAAAGTGTACGCTTATAGTTCTAAAGAAGCTGTTCACATTGTGGTAATTGAATGTTGATAAGATAGATATGATTGTATCATAATATCTATCTTATGATATATAGATATATGTAAAAATACAAAACGTGTATTACATATATTAATGACATAGGTAAAACATTCATATTCTCCACCGAAATTATTACTTAGATTCGAATTAAAAAAAGAGATTCGAACCTCCCAACCAGATCTCTACTAAGTAGGATAAAAAATTGTGTGATTTTTGTAATATTTCCAGATACAATGTTATTAATGATAGAAAAAAACATTAATTTATTTTATCTTTGAAATGGTCGCTTCCTTCTCACAACGCCAAATAAGGCGATTTATTCTAAATCTCTCATATCAGCGTGTTTGTTGTATTTAATTACTCGTACCTACGTCACGATCTGTAACAGTCCACTTACGAGTATTAGAGGGTATTTGTTCCGCATTTTTTACAGTATTTTTAAAGCTATGTTGTTTCAATGGAGATAAATAGAAAATATTACTTATTACGATGTATTTCATGTAATATACGTATGATATATATTTTAAGTGATATTGTTATTTCATTATATTAAAAAAAATGGTGGATATTATTTATTAAAAATGTTCCTCCTCTTGGCTCTCTGGTTTACATAGACGACGGCCTCTGATGGTATTCTGGCGGTAATGGATTTCCTTCTGAGTGAATAAAAAACTTTTTGCCATTCCCACTACAGGGGTAGACAGAGGGCTACAGTATGAAGTCTTTCGACCCACCTTCGACTGAAGGGATTTTTTGGGACAAGAACAAGACAGCGATGTAAATCGTAAATAAGTTTTTGAAAATTGTACTCATTGGTACGAGCCTTGGGGAACGAATTCGAGTCTAATATCTTGAATTTCGTTTACCCAACTACTACACCATCGTGACTATATGAAATCCGACTGAGTTTATCTCTTTAAAATGATTAGATTTGTCACTGCCGGTCTTTGCATTGAACTAATTTCTTTCTTGAATTTAGTTCTATTCAAGAAAGAAATTAGTTTTGTAGAACTAGTTTTGTAGTTCTAGTATTCATTCATAATCCTTTATGTCAATCATGGCGAGATTAAGATGAGATTTGTCACGTAAAATTCGTAAGAATGATTTGGACTTGACCTTTGCTACCGAGGCAAGAGAAGCATGGTTACGTCTCTGTCCCGGCGATGATATTCCACTGGAACCTAACTCACAAAAACGGTAGGATATCCCGTTGGTTCAGAATGTGCAGAAATGCTTACTTTTTTTATGGAAAAGGAAGGCAAACGAGCAGGTGGCTCACGTGATGGTAAGTGATTACCGCCGCCCATGAACACCCGCAATACCAGAGGCATAGCAGATGCGTTGACTACCTTAGACTGCACCCACCACCAGAGTTGGGGGAGGGGGGTGTGTGGGCCTCCGGTTACCTGCACTCACCAGACGAAACGCAGAAGTTTGTTAGAATTCTTCTTCACGCCGGTATTCTGTGAGGCCGTGGTACTTCCCCGGTCGAGCCGGCCCATTCATGCAACAACAAAAGTTGATGCGTGGCTCTACCACTGTTTCATAAATTACTGAACAATTTTCACTGCGACAGAGACCGCGGCCGCTTTCTAGGTGTTTCGACAAAGGAATCCAGTTACTGGCTACATGCTTTACCATCAAGTAACCTTGGTACATTACTGGATAACGAAAGTTTACATAATAGCTGTAGGAACACGATTGGGAGCATCGATTTGTCAACCATATCGATGTCCTTGTGGCAGCGACGTCGACGAGTTAGGCCTCCACAGACTTTCATGCCAAAAAAGTGCCGGCAGACTATCTCGTCACGGTTCCTTGAATGAAATCATCCGATGGGCTCTTGTTTCCATAAATATTCCATATCTCATTCCTCTTGTTTCCATAAATAGTCCCTTGGGAGAGAGGCAAAGCTCTTGTGTGGGACGCAACTTGCGTCGATACATTAGCGGCCTCTCATATCAAGGGTACTTTGATAAGGGCCGGGGCGGCATCAGAGGCAGCTGAATCGGGTAAATGGCGGAAATATGAGTCTTCTCAATTAAAGATACATATAAATATTTAGGAGTTCACGAGTCTGGAAAAATAGAACACAATATTATTAGGGATCAAATTATTAAAGAATATTTTAAAAGAATTAAACAGCTACTTAATACACATCTTAACTCGCGCTATCTAATAAAAGGTATAAATACATATGCTATTCCGGTTTTATTGTACTTATTCGGTATAGTAAATTATAAAACTAGTGATCTGAAAAAGGTAGATATCAAAACCAGAAAACTACTTGCAATAAAAAAGGCTCATCAGCAAAAAGCGGAATTAAATAGATTATATTTGCCGGTAACACAAGGTGGAAGGGGATTACTGTGCATAGAATCATAGAATACATGTATAAATCACAAATAGTTAAATATAAACAATACTTAAAAACTGAAAACGACCATCGCATTAAAACAATAGCATGACATACACAGAGATAAATATTCTATTATGAAAGAAGCAATAGAGATTGAACGAGAACTGCACCTAACACAAGGAAACGTACACACAGATCGAGAAATTAAGGAAGCATTATATAAAAATTACAACCAAGAATGGCGGAACAAGCAATTACACGGACAATTTCCTACTAAAGTTTTGGATCAGGCTAATGTAGATAAAGAACTTTCCTTTAATTGGATAAAAAAACAACACATATCCCCAAGCATAAAGCCGTCGATTTTTGCCATACAGGATCACGCTGTCATGACCAGACAACATCAACGAGACATACTGAAAGAAGCAGTGGACGGAAAATGTCGCCTATGTGCTTGCAAAGATGAGACCACGAAGCACATCCACAAACTGGCGGGGACTTACTATGTTAAACGTCACAATAACCTTGTCCAGTACGTCTACTGGTGTCCAGCCAAAAAACACAAAATGGAAGTTAACGATCTTTGGTGGAAAAAAACACTCATTCAGCCACAGGTTAAAGAAAATGATAGCTCTAAAATTCTTTAGGAGATGCCCATTCAAATTGATATCACCGTCACAAATAATAGACTAGATTTTATATATATTAACAAAGAAAATAATAAAATATTTTTAATATATATAACGGTGCCTTCTGACTACAACATAGGAGCTAAGGAAATTGAGAAACTCAGTAAATATCATCTTTTAAAATCTGAAATCAGTCGGTTATGGAAAACACAAGCAACTGTCATCCCGATAGTAATTGGTGCAACAGGAGTTGTAGCCAAAAGCATTAAAAAGTACATAGATAAATTAGACACATACATAGATATCAGCATCCTTCAGAAACAAGCAGCCATACACTCATCAACCATTCTTAGCAAAGTATTAGGAGATACAGTATTTGTACACAACATACAAGGTCAACACACTCAAAATACGCAAAACGCAACATTCACTTACTACTCAACAGACATCCAGTACTCTTACATTAGACCATTCAAACACAATACATTCATCAAACACACAACAGTCAACAGACACTCGTCCAAGGAGGAACCACAGAAAAAGAAGATCAAATCGCAAACAACAAAATGCAGACGCACACTGAATGCATATATAATTTAATTATACATTTAATACATCTTTTAAACTTAAAGGGGTTAACGTGTGAATATCTTTTTTCCTGTGGGTTACGGGACGGGATATTTACTGAGATCCGATGTAAATCGTGAAAGTGAAAACAATAATATAATATAATATAATATACCTAAATTTTATTTAGTAGTCACGATAGCTGAGTGGTTATGTGATCAGAATTTGAGTCAAGCGACTTGAGTTTGATACCCAGGTGGCAGGCCCGTACTAATGGGTTTTTTCAGAAACTTATGTACGATTTATGTAGTTGGCTTGGACATAAAAACGGCGACAGACTCACCACCTGTCATGTGGTTTTATATATCTTCGGTGGAAGGTGGGTCGAAAGGCGTTCATTGTCTAGACTTCTATCCACCTCTATATTGGTAATGGCATAAAGATATTTACTTATTTATTTTACCATATTTTTATCTAATATTCTCCAGTATTAAGATAATTTCTTAATACTAATAATCAATGTTATATTAACTTTATTTTTGTTAAATTAAACTTCTAGTTGTTAAATTGCACCACCTTATATTATATGGAACCGAATTTATAATAATCATGATAATCCAATTTTTTATCTTAAACAAAGCCTGACATGTCAATAAAATGTTTCACGATCAGATCGTAATGGCCATTTAGATGACCCACGCTCCAAGATATGACTTTTTTCCTGACTCAACCGAAGTACAACATTCCTGCACCTTAACATGTGAGGACTAAGGTTAAAATCACCAGTTCTGTTACATTTAACCTGTTTGGTATCGTGTCTGATACTGGTCGTAAATCCTGTGTGAGGACATAAAAGATACTTTATTTGTTACTTATTATGAAACGAGGCAATAATGGGGAAAACCAAAACAGTAGACGACACAAGTTATTTTAGTTGAGTTTTGATTATGTACAAAAGAGCTGTGACTCGCGAATTTGTTCAGTTGCAATTTAAATATTTTGTAGTGTACTCTAGACCTGCACATTAGAAGCTGTCGCCTCATCCTTTGCTCTAATCTCCCTAATTTTAGCTGCCATAAACCATCTAGAAATATACCAAATATTTTGAGAGGATACAATCATCTGTCTGAAGCTAAATCTTTTTCATAGTCGAATGTTACGGCCCTTACGGAAAGATAAGGGAGTAGTATACTTTTACGCCGTAGACTCGCGAAAAATAAAATCAAGTAAACGAGAAAAAAGACAAAATTTGTTTCTAAAACATATGTTTACTAATTTTTAGCCAAAATATTAAATTGTCTTTATATTCTTAATTTCATTGATGTTGGTAAACATCAATGAAATTTACGGAATACGGAAAAATTAGATTTAATCTTGTACGTCGTCATTCTATAAGATATTGTTACAGACTACGTTTGATGAAAAATATTTGAATGCAAATAAGCGCCTTTTAATTATTAAATTAACGAGAAATAAAAAAAAACAACTGACACAGCGAGATTCATACACCTGACGTCGGCTGTGCCGTGGCCGACCCACGCGTGCAAATTAAAACTTAATTTTTTCATTTTCTAGGCAACCGCAACTGTTAGGTTGCGGTAGCGCCATGTTTTGATAATTTCTAAAATATTAAATTGTCTTTATATTCTTAATTTCATTGATGTTGGTAAACATCAATGAAATTTACGGAATACGGAAAATTAGATTTAATCTTGTACGTCGTCATTCTATAAGATATTGTTACAGACTACGTTTGATGAAAAATATTTGAATGCAAATAAGCGCCTTTTAATTATTAAATTAACGAGAAATAAAAACAACTGACACAGCGAGATTCATACACCTGACGTCGGCTGTGCCGTGGCCGACCCACGCGTGCAAATTAAAACTTAATTTTTCATTTTCTAGGCAACCGCAACTGTTAGGTTGCGGTAGCGCCATGTTTTGATAATTTCTAAAAATAAAAAATTCTAATTTCATTGATGTTGGTAAACATCAATGAAATTTACGGAATACGGAAAAATTAGATTTAATCTTGTACGTCGTCATTCTATAAGATATTGTTACAGACTACGTTTGATGAAAAATATTTGAATGCAAATAAGCGCCTTTTAATTATTAAATTAACGAGAAATAAAAACAACTGACACAGCGAGATTCATACACCTGACGTCGGCTGTGCCGTGGCCGACCCACGCGTGCAAATTAAAACTTAATTTTTCATTTTCTAGGCAACCGCAACTGTTAGGTTGCGGTAGCGCCATGTTTTGATAATTTCTAAAAATAAAAAATTCTAATTTCATTGATGTTGGTAAACATCAATGAAATTTACGGAATACGGAAAAATTAGATTTAATCTTGTACGTCGTCATTCTATAAGATATTGTTACAGACTACGTTTGATGAAAAATATTTGAATGCAAATAAGCGCCTTTTAATTATTAAATTAACGAGAAATAAAAACAACTGACACAGCGAGATTCATACACCTGACGTCGGCTGTGCCGTGGCCGACCCACGCGTGCAAATTAAAACTTAATTTTTCATTTTCTAGGCAACCGCAACTGTTAGGTTGCGGTAGCGCCATGTTTTGATAATTTCTAAAAATAAAAAATTCTAATTTCATTGATGTTGGTAAACATCAATGAAATTTACGGAATACGGAAAAATTAGATTTAATCTTGTACGTCGTCATTCTATAAGATATTGTTACAGACTACGTTTGATGAAAAATATTTGAATGCAAATAAGCGCCTTTTAATTATTAAATTAACGAGAAATAAAAAAAAACAACTGACACAGCGAGATTCATACACCTGACGTCGGCTGTGCCGTGGCCGACCCACGCGTGCAAATTAAAACTTAATTTTTTCATTTTCTTAGGCAACCGCAACTGTTAGGTTGCGGTAGCGCCATGTTTTGATAATTTCTAAAAATAAAATCAAGTAAACGAGAAAAAGACAAAATTTGTTTCTAAACATATGTTTACTAATTTTAGCCAAAATATTAAATTGTCTTTATTTTAATTTCATTGATGTTGGTAAACATCAATGAAATTTACGGAATACGGAAAAATTAGATTTAATCTTGTACGTCGTCATTCTATAAGATATTGTTACAGACTACGTTTGATGAAAAATATTTGAATGCAAATAAGCGCCTTTTAATTATTAAATTAACGAGAAATAAAAAAACAACTGACACAGCGAGATTCATACACCTGACGTCGGCTGTGCCGTGGCCGATCCACGCGTGCAAATTAAAACTTAATTTTTCATTTTCTAGGCAACCGCAACTGTTAGGTTGCGGTAGCGCCATGTTTTGATAATTTCTAAAATAAAAAAATTCTAATTTCATTGATGTTGGTAAACATCAATGAAATTTACGGAATACGGAAAAATTAGATTTAATCTTGTACGTCGTCATTCTATAAGATATTGTTACAGACTACGTTTGATGAAAAATATTTGAATGCAAATAAGCGCCTTTTAATTATTAAATTAACGAGAAATAAAAACAACTGACACAGCGAGATTCATACACCTGACGTCGGCTGTGCCGTGGCCGATCCACGCGTGCAAATTAAAACTTAATTTTTCATTTTCTAGGCAACCGCAACTGTTAGGTTGCGGTAGCGCCATGTTTTGATAATTTCTAAAAATAAAAAATTCTAATTTCATTGATGTTGGTAAACATCAATGAAATTTACGGAATACGGAAAAATTAGATTTAATCTTGTACGTCGTCATTCTATAAGATATTGTTACAGACTACGTTTGATGAAAAATATTTGAATGCAAATAAGCGCCTTTTAATTATTAAATTAACGAGAAATAAAAACAACTGACACAGCGAGATTCATACACCTGACGTCGGCTGTGCCGTGGCCGACCCACGCGTGCAAATTAAAACTTAATTTTTCATTTTCTAGGCAACCGCAACTGTTAGGTTGCGGTAGCGCCATGTTTTGATAATTTCTAAAAATAAAAAATTCTAATTTCATTGATGTTGGTAAACATCAATGAAATTTACGGAATACGGAAAAATTAGATTTAATCTTGTACGTCGTCATTCTATAAGATATTGTTACAGACTACGTTTGATGAAAAATATTTGAATGCAAATAAGCGCCTTTTAATTATTAAATTAACGAGAAATAAAAACAACTGACACAGCGAGATTCATACACCTGACGTCGGCTGTGCCGTGGCCGACCCACGCGTGCAAATTAAAACTTAATTTTTCATTTTCTAGGCAACCGCAACTGTTAGGTTGCGGTAGCGCCATGTTTTGATAATTTCTAAAATAAAAAAATTCTAATTTCATTGATGTTGGTAAACATCAATGAAATTTACGGAATACGGAAAAATTAGATTTAATCTTGTACGTCGTCATTCTATAAGATATTGTTACAGACTACGTTTGATGAAAAATATTTGAATGCAAATAAGCGCCTTTTAATTATTAAATTAACGAGAAATAAAAAAAAATCTTCTAATTTCAAACATAATGTCCATAACTTTGAAGTTACATCAATTTTGTCTGCGTCATAATTGCTAACGTGTTTTAAAAATTACAACCAAGAATGGCGGAACAAGCAATTACACGGACAATTTCCTACTAAAGTTTTGGATCAGGGCTAATGTAGATAAAGAACTTTCCTTTAATTGATAAAAACAACACATATCCCCAAGCATAAAGCCGTCGATTTTTGCCATACAGGATCACGCTGTCATGACCAGACAACATCAACGAGACATACTGAAAGAAGCAGTGGATTTGAAAATGTCGCCTATGTGCTTGCAAAGATGAGACCACGAAGCACATCCACAAACTGGCGGGGACTTACTATGTTAAACGTCACAATAACCTTGTCCAGTACGTCTACTGGTGTCCAGCCAAAACACAAATGGAAGTTAACGATCTTGGTGGAAAAAACACTCATTCAGCTATACAGGTTAAAGAAAATGATAGCTCTAAAATTTTAGAGATGCCTATTCAAATTGATATCACCGTCACAAATAATAGACTAGATTTTATATATATTAACAAAGAAAATAATAAAATATTTTTAATATATATAACGGTGCCTTCTGACTACAACATAGAGCTAAGGAAATTGAGAAACTCAGTAAATATCATCTTTAAAATCTGAAATCAGTCGGTTATGGAAAACACAAGCAACTGTCATCCTGATAGTAATTGGTGCAACAGGAGTTGTAGCCAAAAGCATTAAAAGTACATAGATAAATTAGACACATACATAGATATCAGCATCCTTCAGAAACAAGCAGCCATACACTCATCAACCATTCTTAGCAAAGTATTAGAGATACAGTATTTGTACACAACATACAAGGTCAACACACTCAAAATACGCAAAACGCAACATTCACTTACTACTCAACAGACATCCAGTACTTACATTAGACCATTCAAACACAATACATTCATCAAACACACAACAGTCAACAGACACTGTCCAAGGAGGAAACCACAGAAAAAGAAGATCAAATCGCAAACAACAAAATGCAGACGCACACTGAATGCATATATAATTTAATTATACATTTAATACATCTTTAAACTTAAAGGTTAACGTGAATATCTTTTTTCCTGTGGGTTACGGACGGATATTTACTGAGATCCGATGTAAATCGTGAAAGTGAAAACAATAATATAATATAATATAATATAATATAATATAATATAATATAATATAATATAATATAATATAATATAATATAATATAATATAATATAATATACCTAAATTTTATTTAGTAGTCACGATAGCTGAGTGGTTATGTGATCAGAATTTGAGTCAAGGACTTGAGTTTGATACCCAGGTGGCAGGCCCGTACTAATGGGTTTTTCAGAAACTTATGTACGATTTATGTAGTTGGCTTGGACATAAAAACGGCGACAGACTCACCACCTGTCATGTGGTTTTATATATCTTCGGTGGAAGGTGGGTCGAAGCGACTTAATTGTCTAGACCTCTGTCTACCCCTGTATTGGAAGATAATTTTTAAATAAAAAGTATAATAAAATGCTCTCTGTTGGGTAAACGTAATTTTATTAATTAAAGTAAGTACGAACTTTCCGCATCTGCTGCTTCTCCGGTATTGCAGATGTTCATGGGCGGCGATAATCACTAACCATCACGTGAGCCACCTTCTTGTTTGCCTCCCTACTCTATAACAAAAAACTTTGGTATCGAAATTGTAGATTTGAAATTTATTATCGACAAACGAATATGTATTCTTATTTCAATGATTATTCAATATTTTAATCTCGATTAGAACCCTCTGCTGTACCGTAGCAACCCTCATACCTCCGGGCCACTATATCCTACACGTATAAATTTGGAATTTCTAATCTAAATTACGCCTCTCAGGATGTTGGCAACATCTGTTGAATGATAGTTTTAAAAGTTAGAAATAGAATTTAGAGATAAAGTTTTCGGTTCATGATTTATAGTGATTTCCTTAACATAACTTGTAGTTTTTACCAACAACGTAGTTATGATAGACTTTAATTTCCATTTATTTATGAAGCCTTATTTCGTGCCATTGTTGTAAAAATATACACAAACATTTCAACGTCGAGAACATTTGTACTAAATTGATGGTAGCAAATGATGTTATGTAAGGATATTTAGGTAACTATTCATAGACCCGTCCACGAAGATCGATATTTAAGATGTCACCATCTCTTAGGCCCCGGGTTTGATCACCGATAGTTGTGGGTGTTTATAGTAGACATTCTTTGTTTCTAATCCCATAATAAAATTGCTTGAGCTAACTCTGGGACTACTCTACTCTAAATCGAAAAAATTAAGTTTCAGATTTTACCGAAAACATTATTTTTCGCTAATGTTCCATCCCCATTTTGAAACGGGTATTATAAAAAAAAACTCCAACAAATAATGTTTAAGCTTAAAAATAAAAAAATCTTCTAATTTCAAACATAATGTCCATAACTTTGAAGTTACATCAATTTTGTCTGCGTCATAATTGCTAACGTGTTTTAAAAATCAACAAACATGCAACATAATAGTAAAATTTTTATTTAGAATATGTTCCAAGGAATCGACACTATTAAATGTTAATTTTAGGTTTACGTAGTCTTTTTTTATAGAAAAGGCCGGCAAACGAGTAGGCGGCTCACGTGATGGTAAGTGACTACCGCCGCCCATGAACATCCGCAATACCAGAGGCATAGCAGATGCGTTGCCGGCCTTAGAGTGCCCCTCCCCAATTCTGGGGGCGGGGGGTGTGTGGGCCTCCAGTTACCTGCACTCACCAGGCAAAACGCAGAAGTTTGTTAGACTTCTACTTTACGCCGGTATTCTGTGAGGTCGTGGTACTTCCCCGGTCGAGCCGGAATTTGAGAACCGGTCTTACTCCATGTGACCGCATTACAACGACACGTAACCGGTTACAATCGATTTCATATAGGTTAGAAATCTATTTTGTATAGTACGAGTAGTAAGAGTTCGTTACAGTAATTTTTATTAAAAAAATCTCGATAGCCTTGTGGTAGGGTGGTTGGAATTCGAGAGACCCGAGTTCGATTCCCAAATCGCACCAATGGGTTTTTACTAAACAAAAAAAACTGAAGTACGAATTATATATCGTTGGCTTGGACATTAAGACGGCGATAGGCCTGTCACGTTGTCCCAAAAACATCTTCGGTGGAAGGTGGGTCGAAGCGACTTAATTGTCTAGACCTCTGTCTACCCCTGTATTGGAAGATAATTTTTAAATAAAAAGTATAATAATATGCTCTCTGTTGGGTAAACGTAATTTTATTAAAAAATCTCGATAGCCTTGTGGTAGGGTGGTTGGAATTCGAGAGACCCGAGTTCGATTCCCAAATCGCACCAATGGGTTTTTACTAAACAAAAAAAACTGAAGTACGAATTATATATCGTTGGCTTGGACATTAAGACGGCGATAGGCCTGTCACGTTGTCCCAAAAACATCTTCGGTGGAAGGTGGGTCGAAGCGACTTAATTGTCTAGACCTCTGTCTACCCCTGTATTGGAAGATAATTTTTAAATAAAAAGTATAATAATATGCTCTCTGTTGGGTAAACGTAATTTTATTAAAAAATCTCGATAGCCTTGTGGTAGGGTGGTTGGAATTGAGAGACCTGAGTTCGATTCCCAAATCGCACCAATGGGTTTTTACTAAACAAAAAAAACTGAAGTACGAATTATATATCGTTGGCTTGGACATTAAGACGGCGATAGGCCTGTCACGTTGTCCCAAAAACATCTTCGGTGGAAGGTGGGTCGAAGCGACTTAATTGTCTAGACCTCTGTCTACCCCTGTATTGGAAGATAATTTTTAAATAAAAAGTATAATAAAATGCTCTCTGTTGGGTAAACGTAATTTTATTAATTAAAGTAAGTACGAACTTTCCGCATCTGCTGCTTCTCCGGTATTGCAGATGTTCATGGGCGGCGATAATCACTAACCATCACGTGAGCCACCTTCTTGTTTGCCTCCTACTCTATAAAAAAAAACTTTGGGATTTGTTCTACGTAATTGAAAGAGTTCAAAAACCTAGCACCAAAATTTCAATTCACTGCGCTTTACTATGCAGCGGCTTGGAATACTGTAGTTGTTTGGAACCCACACTATGATTACATGATCCATAATCGTAAATATGTACATAAATAAATATTTATGTATATATTTCCGAGAAAAGTCACTTTGCTGTCGCAGAAAGATACTTGACGCTATGTTTCTTTATAAACTAGTTAATGTTACTGTTGATGTTATCTACCTAATGTCGCAACTGAATATTTCTGTACTCCAAATGACCTAGAAATATACTCCCTTTGTTGAATGCCTTTTCAAAAGAAATCTCGAGACATTATTCTCCTTTAAACACAAGGAATTACAATTTCTCACAATTTAAGTGTCAATGTTAATACCAAAGATCTGGAGTATGAGTACTACTGTGTCTAGACTTCATCAAATATTACCTGTAATAGATATTTTTTATAATAAACTCTATAACTTTAAAATCTATTTACAGCAGATTGTAGCATAGTAGACAATGTTAAAACAAAATTTAATCGGTTATCTTATTTAATGTTAATAATTTTATATAATTGTTTTTGTTACTCCACTTATGCTTATATTTGTTACTCCACTTATGCTAGGAAATTGTAGATATAACAGTGTGTGTGATATAGTAGATAAGTGGACTTAAAAATAATTGTGGTAGTAGATAAGTGGACTTAAAAATAATTTATTATCTTAGATTACTTCACACTTAAAGTCACGATAGCCGAGTGGTTGGGTCGTCGGAATTTCGAGTCAAGAGACCCCAGTTCGATCCTCAAGTGGCCATACCAATGGCTTTTTCTAAAACTTATATACGAATTATATCGTTGGCTTGGACATAAAGACGGCGACGGGCTCACCACCTGTCACGTTGTCCCGAAAATATCTTCGGTGGAAGGTGGGTCCAAGGGACTTAAATGTCTAGATTAGACCTCTGTCTACCCCTGTATTGGAAGATAATTTTTAAATAAAAAGTATAATAAAATGCTCTCTGTTGGGTAAACGTAATTTTATTAATTAAAGTAAGTACGAACTTTCCGCATCTGCTGCTTCTCCGGTATTGCAGATGTTCATGGGCGGCGATAATCACTAACCATCACGTGAGCCACCTTCTTGTTTGCCTCCCTATTCTATTAAAAAAAAAACTTTGGGATTTGTTCTACGTAATTGGAAAGAGTTCAAAAAACCTAGCACCAAAATTTCAATTCACTGCGCTTTACTATGCAGCGGCTTGGAATACTGTAGTTGTTTGGAACCCACACTATGATTACATGATCCATAATCGTAAATATGTACATAAATAAATATTTATGTATATATTTCCGAGAAAAGTCACTTTGCTGTCGCAGAAAGATACTTGACGCTATGTTTCTTTATAAACTAGTTAATGTTACTGTTGATGTTATCTACCTAATGTCGCAACTGAATATTTCTGTACTCCAAATGACCTAGAAATATACTCCCTTTGTTGAATGCCTTTTCAAAAGAAATCTCGAGACATTATTCTCCTTTAAACACAAGGAATTACAATTTCTCACAATTTAAGTGTCAATGTTAATACCAAAGATCTGGAGTATGAGTACTACTGTGTCTAGACTTCATCAAATATTACCTGTAATAGATATTTTTTTATAATAAACTCTATAACTTTAAAATCTATTTACAGCAGATTGTAGCATAGTAGACAATGTTAAAACAAAATTTAATCGGTTATCTTATTTAATGTTAATAATTTTATATAATTGTTTTTGTTACTCCACTTATGCTTATATTTGTTACTCCACTTATGCTAGGAAATTGTAGATATAACAGTGTGTGTGATATAGTAGATAAGTGGACTTAAAAATAATTGTGGTAGTAGATAAGTGGACTTAAAAATAATTTATTATCTTAGATTACTTCACACTTAAAGTCACGATAGCCGAGTGGTTGGGTCGTCGGAATTTCGAGTCAAGAGACCCCAGTTCGATCCTCAAGTGGCCATACCAATGGCTTTTTCTAAAACTTATATACGAATTATATCGTTGGCTTGGACATAAAGACGGCGACGGGCTCACCACCTGTCACGTTGTCCCGAAAATATCTTCGGTGGAAGGTGGGTCCAAGGGACTTAAATGTCTAGATTAGACCTCTGTCTACCCCTGTATTGGGAATTGCGCGAAGATATTTATATTTATTTATATTAGATTATTTCACATGAGATGAATAAATGAATAAATAAATAAATAACATAAATTGTTTCTCTATCACATTTTTTTTGATTTTAGCACTTTCATATTTATCCTACGCTCTCCCAACGCTTCCCTCATAGAACACGTTTTGTCGGTCACTTATTGATGACCTCCATCGACGAGTGGCTCATACACTTGTTTTCATGGTCGCCAACACTGAGGTTCGATTCCCGGTTGGACTCGATTTGTCGGGTTAATATAGAAAACACTTTTTAAAATTATGTGGCAGAGTGTTTGTGGTGCCTTCGTTGTTTCTGTTTCCATATAGCATTGTACAACAAAATAACTACGGTCGAAAACACTAACATCTATTTAGTTGTTTTAGGTTACACGTAAATCTCAGTTATACTCCGCTTTGGTATAATTTGGGGGTTGCGAAAGTGCGATTTACATAAATTTATTCATATGTGCTATGCATTGAAGTGCTTACATAATATTTTCGGCGGATAGCTATGTTACATTATTTTAGGTTACAATCATGTAAGTTAAAAAATATCTACATGCGTATTAGCACTATTGAGGAAGACAGAGTTCAAGACAATTAAGTCCTTTCAACCCAACTATCACCGAATTTTATTTGGGACCACGTGACAGGTGGGTTTTCTGTTTAATTTATTACTTATTTGTTCTTTATTGCACTTTACCATATGAAAAGGAACAAAAGCGGACATAATGCTGAAAGCTTCCTCTCCCTGTCAACTTTAAGGCAGTAGGATATGTGTTTATCTCAGTGCGATAAGCATGATATATGTATATACTTATATAAATATACATTGACATAGATAAATATTCATAATGTCCAAAATCCATGATTCGACTACAAAAGTTCATATTCATAAAACAAATGTTTACTTTTGAAAGCAGGGTCACTAACAACTGGGCTGTCAGGTTGGCATGTACTTTATGTTTGTCATGGATTTTGATTTTGGTTTTGGTTGTTTTGTTTTGTTTTTGTTTCTGATTTTCTAGTCTTGTTAATTATCGAATTATAAGGCCGGTTACATTTATGGTACTCTGGTGTTTTGACTATAAAAATTTATTAAAATATATTATAGCTGTAACAAAATATATACTACATTGAAAATTCTAAATCTTTTACTTTAATTGGCATATACTGGATCTGCAAAGAAAAAGATGAGTTACTTACTCCATGGAGTCTAGTTACCTTCATATTTTTCCACTGCTGAACATAGGCCTCCCCTAAAACTTTTCATATACGCTACTCAGCCACCTGCACTCATCGACTTCCCGCAACATTTTGCAAGTCGTCGGTCCATCTCGTGGAGGGTCGTCCAACACTGCCTTTGCCTGTACGAGGTAACCTAGCTTTATGAAATAAAAACTAAATTAAAAAATTAAAAAAACATTGACTCCATTCTTGCCGATAGCCGAGTACCAGATACCCGCAATACCAGAGGCATAGCAGATGCGTTGCCGGCCTTACAGTGCCCCCCCCCCCCAGAATTAGGGGAGGTGGGTGTGTGGGCCTCCGGTTACCTGCACTCACCAGACGAAACGCAGAAGTTTGTTAAACTTCTACTTCACGCCGGTATTCTGTGAGGTCGTGGTACTTCCCCGGTCGAGCCGGCCTATTCATGCAACAACAAAAGCTGCTGCGTGGCTCTACCACTGTCGAAACAAACGATGTTGTAAATTAAAGATTACCTCTTCTTCCAGCTCTAAGATCTTCTCGTCGGCTGTCAGTGTGAGTTCCTTATATATTTCAGGCCCAGTAATCGGGGTTGGTAGCAATTTCATTCTTCAGATTCAGACCCAGATTCTTCGCACCTACTTTACGATAGCCACCATCTTGCAGAGGATTGGCCGGGTCGCCGGTTACTGGGAGCTATTTTTAATTGTACTGTGCTTTGGCAAAATCCCCCCTATGACATAAGATGGATTTTTCCAACGTTGCCAGGCTTTGCAAGCGTTTTTCTTGTTTGTCAAGATGGTGGGTGTCAAAGAATAACCTCGTCTGACCATAAATGTCGTAGAAGGCGACTAATAGTCAAAAACAGTACTTAATTGTCGTATGGTGGCGGCATAAGGGATATAGGGATATGCCATCCCTTCTCACTCCGTGGGTATTGTAGAAGTCGACAGGGGATGCGTGTTCAATGGGGAGGGGATGTGGGACGCATGTTATATTGGCGCCGTCCTCAACCACAAGTAACGCTTTATGGAATATTTTATTTAAATAATTCAGTAACATGTTTTGTTAATAAAGTTATTCTTTATTTAATAGTATTGTTTTTGAAGGTGGTTCTATTTTTACACCATTTTAAGAAAAGTAAGTACACTTACAAGAAAACGCTTTGTCAATGCGAGCCCGATACTACTCGTCCTTTCTCCTGTCGAGAGCGGGTACGCGTAAGGCGTTTCTCTACGCATGAAAAAAAGTGGTAGCCGGTAATCTTAATTATGGTAATAATGAATACCATATGCGCATGTCTTCTCATCAGTCATTGAAACTACTAAAAACCACATAACACATTTTCATAACTTGGCCCACTATATAAATAAACTGGGTAAAGAGCTAGGTGTAAGAAGTAAATCTGAACATGTTTTAAAGAGGGGAATTATTATACGAAAAATTTATTATAATTGCTAAAATATTATTAAAATAATTATAAAATTACAAAATATAATTGCTAATTTATTATAAGAAACGACTATCTTTTTCTTATTGAGATGCAGAAAACAGTGCATAGGTATCTCGAGCAAAAATTAATAGTTGAATTTATAAATATTTTAATGTTAGCAATTTCTTTTAGCTAGGGAGCTAGTGAGCATTTCTGTATATGTTTTGCTCGAATTTCAATTAAGGTCCCATGGCGTTGCAATTTCGCGTAACAGCGAGTTGAAGTTGCTAAAAAAAAAAGACATTATAACATACAGACAGCAACAACCTGTCACTTTGTCCCAAAAATGTCTTTGGTAGAAGGTGAGTCGAAAGGACTTAATTGTCGAGACCTCTGTCTATTTGATGCTCTTTGTCTTATTGATTTTAGGTAGTTGATAATTATACTTCTGATCACTTCGTTTGTAAATATAATTTATATCAATACATGCGGGCGGAAAGTTATTAATTAATATTTCAAAAAATCTACGGCAAAGCGTGACCAGGTTTAGCTATACTTAACACGAAAATAGATCAATCAAATAACTACAAAACTAATACACTATATGCGAATAATTTAGTAAAGGATACAAATTACACATAAAATTCTTACAAGTTTTCTGGAGCTTATTATCCGCATCCTATGAAAATAACTGTAATGAAGTCCTTTAGTTAGAAAAGTTCTGATTGGTTTGGAACATATACAATAGTTGCCAATTACTTGAAAGAACAATCTATGAAGTTTCTTAATATCGCTAAATAAAATTTTAGACAATGTTCTTCTAAGGGAACTATTGCTAAACTTAAAAAAATTATAAATGTCAGAACCAGAACTACATGAATACCTTTGCATTCTAGTAATAACTATCTTCACGCATCTATCATCATGTATCATCTGTGCCTCATTATGAGGTAGACAACGAAAAACATTCCACCAAGTGTTACAATTTCTACCGCTTTTGCATCTAATTAAAAAAATATCTTCACGCCTTTCCCAAAACAGTAGTAGAAAGAGGTCTAGACAATTAAGTCGTTTCGATCAACCTTTCACCGAAGATATTGTTGGGACAACGTGACGAATGGTGAGCCCGTCACCGTCATAGTGTCCAAGCCACGTGCGTGCGTACGTACGTGCGAGCGCGCCTACGTGCATGTGTGCGTGCGAGAGTGCGTGCTTGTATGCGTATGTGTGTGGGTGTATGTATTTCTTTATTCCTTATTTGAAGTCGTTTAAAAATTTAAATTTAAGTACAATAATATTAAAACAGCCGCTACTTTACATGCTGGAACTTGGAAGATTCATGTGTTAGCGATCTAAAGCATAGTTTTGATTGACTGATTTATGTGTATCTACATCAACACGCAATCCGAATATTGCGGTAGCCAGAGATATAGACAGGTTAGTCTCTAAGCGAATTCTCGATATTTGCAGGGTAATCGATTGCTCTGCTGGAAGCAGTGTCGTACATAGAGTCACATATACTAGACAAATGTCTCATCCTTACTGATTCCCTTAGTTGCCTTCGGGATATCGTTAAATGCCCCTTTCAATCCAACAATACTTTTATATGTCTCTGAAAATAAGGGAAATACTTTTTAGATGCTTTGGTTTGAAGGTGGCCTGGGCTTGGATTCCTTGCCACTACGGTATTTAAGGTAATGAAGTGTATTTTGCATGTGAACAGAACCTTGAACAACATTTGGTAAACATCAAGAAAAACATGCTACATTCTTCGCAAATATTCAGTCCAACCTACCTGCGAAGCCGTGGTTTTTTACTTATAGAAATTTTAGCAGAAAAGTCATCGACTTGATAATAACATTACGCCTTGGACATGCTTGTTATTCCGTTTTTTTAGCTAAAATTAGAATTAAAGACAGTTCACTGTGTGGGTGTGGATTGGAGGAGGGCTGCTTAAAACACTTATCCTTTGCATGTAATTGTACGTCCGTTCCTTTATATGACATTTTACAACCTAATATTGTGCGTCCTGTAAACGTTTCATTCTTTTTAACACTAACCAACACCCGTTTGTCAACGACCTTACAAAATTTTTAAAAATCTATGACATCCAATTATACACATCTTGTATCTGTAAATATTTATGCTTGTCCTTATAATTCTGTTTTTATCACTATTAGCTAACGATTTACAGAATATTTATATCTAATTAAACTCAACAACATTAACTGATATTTTATATATTTGTTTGTGTGTTTGTTTCTTTTAAGTATACTCAACAGTACTTACTCTATCGAATATTATTATTGTAATAACTAGAAGAATATAAAACAAGAATAACTTATGAATAACCTATCCCTTGAGTCTTTCAACCGTGACATTGGCAGACAATCATCATTAGAACGACGGAGCCATCTATATGAAAGAAAAGAAGAAGAAGACGCTTTAGTTTCTTTCGATACACTGTTCACTAGAGCTTCACGGACAACGTGATGGGTAAAGATACTATAGCCGTCTTTTAGGTCCATACAAAGTACATTGCATTCAAAAAAATACTCCTGAAGATTAGACTCGCGTCTCATGAGTCATCAATTTTGATCTCCCGATCACTCAGTTGTCGCTGGCAGATTTAATATATTATATCATAGGTCCGGAAAAAACACATGCTACGGGAAATCAAAGAATCTCGACGACCGAACGCATACGAACTTGCAGACAGAAACTAATATTATTCAATACGATAGACACTATTATCATATCATTGTGGTAAGGAACACATTCACTTGCTTGCACTTGCTATAAATTTACACAAAAACATCCTTAACGCTATCTTGAATCTATACAAATGGCTTCCAAATGGTTTTCTAAAAGTATTTACTATTGTTAATAAATATTTATGTTCGTGTTTTTTTTACTGTAAGCATCATAGCAATGTTAAATATGACATAAAACTTATTATTTCATATTTCTTAAAAAAATAAAACAAATTTCTGAAAAATCATATTAAATGTTTAATTTATGTAATGATATCCAAATATGTATAAAATAGGGCGGAATTTGCATTTTCAGTACTAGTGCTTAATAAAACTTTCGTGAGACATTATTATTTAAATAAGTTAAAGCGTATTTAATTGTTTTAGCATAATTGATATTATTTAAAAAAATATTAAATCGGATGACAATGATATCTATTACAATATTAAAGGTAAATTTTTGATAATAACTAACTTTAAATTGATCTTGTTATATAATAATTCAATTGGAACACAGGCGAATCTCTCACGATTTACAAATTTACCACGAACTTACTTAATTGAAAACTGCTTTATTCTCTTTTACAGACCGCAGTAAAATACGATTGAAAACATTTCATTGCTTGTTTTGAATTAAAAACAATCTTTGAAGTAAATTGAATGAATTTACATAATCATTTACTTTTTACTTTAAAGCACAAAGTCACAATATCATGTCTCATATTTTTAACAATTATGACCCAATTCCAACATTTTGTTTAATTACTGTTTGTTCTTTTGTGTGCTGTCTCTTTATGCTGGTCCAATAAATTATTTTCTTTCTTTCTTTCTATATGTATGTTACAATATGCCAATGTCACAAAGGTCAAGGTCATTAAGTATCGACCATATATATGAATAAGAGCACACTTCTTCAGATTGAAGTCTAAGAGCAGGATTAACTACATTATTGTAATAGTTTTTGACATAACATTCATTGTGAATTTGTGCATATCCTAGTACAGCTTAAATCGTATATAAGCACATAACATCAATGTACCAAAATGCGCAATGTATTCAATAAAATTTAAAGTTCATTATAACTTTATCTAGCACAATCAATGTTAATTATTCAATAAGGTTACACGTGCTCCCCGTTGTCAAATTATAATATTTGGTGACGGTTATCAAAGGTAATTTTACGAAAGGTCGTTTAAATGCGTATATTAATAAACTAAAGGGATAAGAAACGAGAAATTATAGATATTAGGAGTATAATATATTTCTGGCAAGGAGCTTTTTAAGAAATTAATAATAATTAAATTTTTTTCATACATATATAACATACACCCAGACCCGAGACAATGTAGAGAAGTACATACTGTTCAGTTCCTGAATTGAGCCATATACCACTAAAATACATGTTTTATTTTTATAGAATTTTTTACGCATGGAAAATCATGCTGGACTTTTTGTAATTAAGTTAAAGAGACATTTAAAACCTAGTGTATAGATAAAACTTATAATAATTAGACCTGTTGTAACAAGCCGATAAGCACATTTTAACATAGACTTCCTAATTTAATAAACCGTTTTCGAATGAAATATTGATTTCAATTATGTTTTCAAGCTATGTAATTAATTATGTTTTCAAGCTACTGAACTGGAAAGGATACGGTGTGAATATCAATGGCGAATTCATCATTCACCTTCGGTTTGCCGATGACATAGTTCTGATGACAGGGTCGCTTGAGGAGCTTAGCACTATGCTCAATGACCTCAATAGTGTTTCTCAACAGGTTGGTCTTAAGATGAACATGGACAAGACTAAGGTCATGTTTAACGTCCATGTCAGGCCAATGCCGGTTATCGTTGGGAATACTACGCTCGAAGTTGTTGACGAATACGTATATCTGGGACAAATTGTCAAACTAGGTAAGTCCAACTTCGATCCAGAGGTCAATCGGCGAATCCAACTCGGTTGGGCAGCGTTCGGGAAATTACGCCATATCTTCTCGTCAAGTATACCTCAAAACCTTAAAAGCAAAGTATACAACCAGTGCGTGTTGCCAGTGATGACCTCTCGAACTGAGACATGGTCCTTCACTGCTGGCCGGACGAGGAAGCTCAAAGTTGCTCAGCGGGCCATGGAGATGGCTATGTTGGGTGTTTCTCTGCGTGACAGAATCCGCAACGATGATATCCGCAGCAGAACTAGGGTAACCGACATAGCCATGAGGATTAGCACGCTGAAGTGGCAATGGGCCGGCCACATAGCTCGTAGAACGGACAACCGTTGGGGAAGAAAAGTTCTCGAGTGGCAGCCTCGTTCTGACAAGCGCAGTGTAGGATGTCCCCCCACAAGATGGAGTTACGACCTGCACACCATTGCGGGAAGTCGATGGATGCAGGCGGCTCGGAATCGTTCTCTATGGAAATCTTTGGGGGAGGCCTATGTTCAGCAGTGGACTGTTGATAGGCTGTAAAGGAAGAAAGAAAGAATGAAATATTATTACAAATTTTTAATATTAGATATAAATATTATTATATAAAGTTAAATAGATATAAAGTCACGATAGCCGAGTGGTTGGGTGGTCGGAATTTCGAGTCAATAGACCCGAGTTCGATCCCCAGTTGGTAGGCTCGTACCAATGAGTTTTTCAAAAACTTATGTACGAATATCGTTGGCTTGGACATAAAGGCGGCGACGGGCTCACCACCTGTCACGTTGTCCCGAAAATATCTTCGGTGAAAGGTGGGTCGAAGGGACTTAATTGTCTAGACTCGACCTCTGTCTACCCCTGTATTGGGAATTGCGTGAAGATATATTTTTTTTATTTTTTTTTTTAAATATTATTAAAATATAGCATTTTCTCTTTATTTTGTGAGAAAACAAACGATGTTGTAAATTAAAGACTACCGGTCACAAATGATGACGTCAGAACCGCAACAGCAAGCGATCCGGAATTAAGTAGAATTTTAACCTATGTTCAGTCCGGATGGCCCGCGTCCTGCCCAAAAGAAGTGTTGCAGCAATATTATATTAAACGTAATGAACTTTACATTGATATGGGGTGTATTATTTGGTTAAGAAAAAATGCTTATGCAATTACATACTGGTCACATGGGCATTGTTAAAACTAAATCCATAGCTCGAAGTCACGTATGGTGGCCTAATATAGATACAGACGTCGAACCCGAATACCGAGCATGTGAGACGTACGCGGTGGAGTCACAAGCACCCCCTCGCACCCCGCCGCAGCCTTGCCCGTACCATTTGCAGACATGGAACAGAGTCCATATAGATTTTTTAGACCCTTTTAACCGAAAAAAATTTGTTAATATAATAGACTCCAGTACGAAATAGCTAGAAGTGTTTGAAATGCCAAAAACAAATGCTACAGCGGTTATTAAGGTATTACGGTGTACGTTCGCAAAATTCGGATTTCCACTAAAGCTAGTATGGGATCAAGAGCCACCATTCACTAGCGCGGAATTTAAGGAGTTTTTAACACAAAATGGTATTCAGCAATGTTTCTCGCCCGCTTATTACCCGTTTTCGAATGGCGCCGCGGAAAATGCTGTAAATATTTATAAAAAAAGCAATAAAAAAAGCACATAGGGAATCAATCGATGTTGACGCCGCGTTGCAAACATTTTTACTTACTTATCGTAACAGTATACATAGCAGCACAGGTGAAAGCCCTTCAATGCTGTTACAAAAACGAACGTTACGATCACGGCTAGACTTATTACGAAGCGATTGCGCGCTTATGAATAAGGTAAATCAGGCTCAAAGTAAGCAAGTACACGGGCGTACAAACGGAGTACACGGGCGGTGTGCAGCGCCCGTTTGCACTGAGGGAACCTGTATGGGTGCAAGAATACGGCCACAAGGATAGGTGGGAGAAGGGAACGATAGTTCATGGCGAGGGTTCGAGGAGATATGCGGTGGACAAGGGGGACTGTCGACAAGTAGTTAAGCACGTTGATCAAATCAAGCGCTGATCGGGGTTGTACGATATACCATACCCTGAGGAGCAAAGCGAGTCAATGAGGGTACGAACACCCGATGGTAGTGGCTCAGCGAGAGACGGAATGTCGAAAGAGGACGATGGCCCGGAGGACTACGGTTGTGGGTGATTCGGGAAGGGTGAAACGGGTTTCAAGTGAACACATTAAAAGTCCTGGAATCGAATATAGTACACCGCCAGCTCACCTGCACCGTCGCCTGAACCGCCTCGAGCCCGATCCGGGCAAGTTCGTAAACCTGTTGTTAGGTTTCAAGTTTAGCAAGTTGTTAGATTTATAGATAATTTATTATATAGTTTAGGTACTATTATTAGTAAATTTGTAAATAATAATAAATATCTTCTAACATTTTTTATATATATTTTTTATATATAATATCTTCACGCAATTCCCAATACAGAGGTATACAGAGGTCTAATCTAGACAATTAAGTCCCTTCGACCCACCTTCCACCGAAGATATTTTCGGGACAACGTGACAGGTGGTGAGCCCGTAGCCGCCTTTATGTCAAGCCAACAATGTAATTCGTACATAAGTTTTTGAAAAACCTATTGGTACGAGCCTGCCACCTGGGGATCGAACTCGGTTCTCTCGACTCGAAATTCCGACCACCCAACCACTCGGCTATCGCAGCTTGTAAATTTGTGATTACATTATTTATGTACTTAACTTAATAATATCTGATAATACCATATATTAAGAAGGGAGGTGTGATATATGTAGGTATAAATTAATATGGTATAATGTAGGTAGGCGCCACCGCGCGTCTTAAATCGACAGTCGCTCAATACATGTTATGAAGCCACACCGTGTTTATTATTTAAATACCGAGTTATCCAGAGATCTCTCAGTACAGAAGACAGCAGAGTACAATCTACCACTATGTCTAGCAACGATTTGTTTGGACTATGTGTGACAACACTTATGTGGACTATGAAAAGGCATTCGATTCTGTCGAAACTTGGGCAGTGTTACAGGCTCTTCAGTTACGCCAGGTATACCTATAGGTATATCGAAATGTTGAAATACTTATACGATCAGACTATGATGTGTATCCGAGTTCAGGACTAGAGCATGAAACCTATCCAATTGCAGAAAGGTGTGAGACAGAGTGACGTCATATCCCCGAAACTCCCGTTGCGTTGGAAGATGTTTTCAAGCTACTGAACTGGAAAGGATACGGTGTTAACATCAATGGCGAACTCATCACTCAAGTATACCTCAAAACCTTAAAAGCAAGGTATACAACTAGTGAGTGCTACCAATGATGACCTATGGAACTGAGGCATGGTCCTTCTTTGCTGGCCGAATGGAGAGGGCGATGTTGGGTGTTTCTTTCCGTCCGAATCTGCAACGATGATATCCGCAGCAGAACCAGGGTTTTCTTTTTTATAGAAAAGGAAGGTAAACGAGCAAGTGGCACACGTGATGGTAAGTGATTACCGCCGCCCATGAACATCTGCAATACCGGAGCAATAGCAGATGCGTTGCCGGCCTTTGAGAAAGGTATAGGCTCTTTTCTTGAAGGTCCCTAAATCGTATCGGTCCGAAAAAACCGCTGACGGCAGCTCATTCCATAAAGCGCAAGTGCGTGGCAGAAAATTCCGCGAAAAACGCACTGCAGTGGAATGCGAAGCATCAAGGTAGTTGATGAATTTTTTGACTATGCCGTAAGGTACGATGGTGAAATTCAGCGGCTGGGATTAATACGAAAAATTCCTCGGAGCACTCCCTGTAGTAGATCTTATAGAAAATGCAAAGATATGCAACATCTCTTCGCAAAGCCAGGGATCTAGCCGATCGGATAGAGTATGGTTGTCGACAATTCGAGCCGGTCTTCGTTGGATACGTTCAAATGGAAGGAGATGATACTGGGGTGTCCCCGCCCATGTGCGGCCGAACCTGCGCTTTATAAAGTAGCAAGTGGTGGGCCGCCATGAAGTACTGTCGTGCTCTACTGAGCGCGAAACTGAACGTTGCTCGATACGTCGACGCCAAGGATTCCGTTGCTGGCTGAGGCAACTAGGGGAGTGCTCTCAAAACGAGGTTATACGACGAAGGGTTTCTTTTTAGCGGTAAACACGCAAAATTGTATCTTGTCAGCGTTAAAATGAACTAAATTTATTCTTATTTTTATTCTTTATTCCTATTCTTAATTTAGTCGGACCCAGTCCGAGATTTGTCTAACAAAATCACGACTTCAGAAACAAGTTTGTTCCGGTACTCGTCGACGTGTTCCCGAGAAATATTAGCACGGTCGCTATAGCATCACCAGTGCTGTCATCTGCATAGCAATGGATGTTACTAATTTGTAACAAATCATTGATATGCAGAAGAAACAGGGTTGACGATAGCACACAGCCTTGTGGGATACCAGCGTTCAAAGACTTGGAGACCGAGCATGCACCGTCAACTACAACCTATATGTTCCGGCCTGTGAGAAAATTAGTGACCCAATTACAAAATTTCTCAGGAAGCACATTGATGGATGCTTTGAGAGAAGCGCTTTGTGCCATATCCGATCAAAGGCTTTCGCTATGTCCAAACTAACTTCCAGGGCCTCACCCTTGCTCTCTACTGCCTCTGCCCATCGATTAGTGACGTACATAAGAAGATCACCAGCCGAGCGACCCCGCGGAAGCCATACTGGTGGTCACTGATCAACTGATCTCTCTCTACTCTAAGTACCTCAAGAGCTGACAGTTTATAATGGATTCCATTATTTTGGAGAACAAGAAAGTGATGGCGATCGGTCTGTAGTTACCCGGATCTGAGCGGTCGCCTTTCTTAGGAATCGGGTGCACCAAAGCTGTCTTCCATCTCATCGGGACGACGCCTTCAGAGTAGGAGTACCGAAAAAGACGCGTTAGAACCGGTGCCAAATCTGGAGCACACATCCTTAACACAATAGGGGGATACCATCGGGCCCACTCGATCTCGGATGTCCAGGGAGAGGAGGGCTTTTCGTACTGAGCTCTGGAAAAACCGGATGTCCAGTCACAGAGCACTCACTGCACGGGATGGTCGACGATGAGTTCCCCTGTCATCGAGAGTCGAGTTGGACGCAAAAAGAAAACCTAGAAGATCGGCTTTATCTTTTCCGTCATGGGCCAGCAAGTTGTCCTCCCTGTGCAGAGATGGTAGTGATGGCTGATTGAAATTCCCTTGGTCAGCCATGGCGAGGGACCAGAACGCACGTGATCCCGAAGGAAGACGAATTAGTTTCTCGCCAATTCTACCAATGTGCTCTGACTTTGCCACAGCAACTACTCTTTTAAAGGACCTGGCGGCAGAGTTATACTCCTTCTTAAAAACGCTAGTTTTTGAATCCTGAGACGCCGATGCTTTAACCAAGGCCCGGTAGCACTGCAGCTTTTGGCGAGATGCCATTCTGCAGGTGCCACCAAACCAAGGCTTTGATCTACCACCGATGGGCACCATAGAGAAGGAACGAAGATTTCCATTCCCTGGAGCACCACATCGGTGACGGAATTTGCAACGGCGTCGGGACTATCTAGCGAGAAGCAAACCTACCCCTATGGGTAGGATGCATCGAAAAACCGCACCCCTTCCCAATCCGCCGACCTGTAGTGCCACACATGGCGGTGGCCTGCATATCGCGACCGCAATATGCACATCATGGGCACTTTACTCCGAATCAGAGAGTAGTCCGATTAACCCAAAGGCGCATCAACGGAGACCATATAGCCATCTGGATGAGAGGTCAGCAGAAGATCCAGCAGGGTAGGTGTATGATCCTCCACATCCGGAACCCGCATTGGCGAAGTAACTAGTTGTGTCAGATCATATGCTAAGGCGAAGTCAAAAACAGATCTCCCCGCATGATTAGTGGTTCGAAATCGTAGCCAGTCGGCATGGTGGGCATTGAAGTCGCCGAGTACCACGATCTCTGCGGATGGGATCTGTTTGGATGTGGTCGATTAGTCGGTCAGTTTCGTTATTACCGCTGTGGGACCTATAGAGGCACCCATAGACGCGAGGATGGTCGTCGCTGTCTATGCGTAGCCAAAGGGTAGACAGGTCCCTACCTTCAAGGCTGCCGAGGCGTTGAGAACATATATCCTCTCTGACGTACACACAAACTCCGGCCCAAGGCATAAAATAATGTTCCGGCTTTTTCCCCGGGTAGGAAAGATAAGAGGTATGCGCCGGAAAGGATATCTGCGTCTCGGTAAGAAAGATCAAGGCCGGCTTTGCCGTCTCCAGGTGGTAGTGGACGGCATCAAGGTTAGAGTGTAGTCCCCTGATATTACAGAAATCCACGGCAAACGTGGTAAGGGGTGCCGAAGGTTTTTTTGCTTCGTTTGCCTCGAACAGTATGGGAATAGAGCAGAACTTTCTTCTTCTAATCTTTGGGGAAGGCCTATGTTCAGTAGCGGACTTTTGATAGGTTGTAAAGAAAGAAGAAAAAGAGAAAATAAACTTATTTTGTTACCTTCACTGTCCCAGTTTTCGTTTTAAAAAAGTTGCATATTTTATTTTTCCAAATTAATCTTGAAAATTCATAAATATATTATGTTTTCACTTTATCACGTTTGATAAAATTATATTGATAAAAAAATTTGATAAAAAGATGGCCTGATGGTGCCAGTGAAGCCTCATTTCATTCTAGAAAAGCCGTAGGATTATTGTTTACGTTATGCAATGTCGCGAACAGCATCTTGTTTAACATAGTTTTCATGATACTTTAAAAGTCGATGATCAAATTTCGCGCTCAGTGTTTGTTAAAAGTTTAAATTATTAAAGTTTTAATGATTTGTATACAAGTTATAAAAAAATTGCGCATTGACGTTTTAAAAAATTAAAGAATAATAAATAATAGTTTAAAAACTAAAAAACATGTTTTTATAGAAAACCGAACTAAAAAATAGAAAATAAATTTTAATAAATTTAAATTAAGAATAGCGTTAAAAATTTCAATAAATATAAATTTATAACATATAACAATAAATGAAAAAAAATATTTTATTTTAAAAAAGCGTGGGGTGGTTATCAAAATGATATGATAATATAATGATCACTCTCCTCATATCTGTCAATAAAATATAACTATTAAAATTTTTTTCTATTTTTTAGTTCGGTTTTCTATAAAAAGCGTGTTCTTTTGTTTTTTTTAAACTATTATTTATTTTTTACTTTTTGTTTTTTTTTATCTAATTAGTGTATTGTCATCGGTCCTCGATAAATCTACAAAGTTTGAACGAAATCTGGCCGTTTAAAATGGGTCAAAATCGCGACCAAAGAAGTCGGTTACAAACATACAAACACAGGTGAAGCTAATAAAAGTGTGTTAATACAAAGTACATTCTACACACTTATTACACAACCATAATTAAAACATTTATTTATTGCATAAATTATTTATTTCAAATACTCATGATTTTTGGGGTTCATTTTAGAAGCGTGGTAGTCCCTGCTAGCCCGTTTTCAGGGCTGCAATTCTACACAGCTGCGAACCCATGAAGATTGAAGGCACTGCAATCCCTAGCGGTTGGGAGTTAGGCAACGATATAGGATTTGTTGACAGATTATTGCTGGTACATAGGCCATCCGATGATGCCAATTTATCTCTTATCATCCGATAATGATTCGAGAGGAATTGGGACTTTAGTTATTTCACCGTCTGATTAGGAAATTAACACTTATATACGTACTCATTAAAACCAGCAGAATTAGTTCACCTACTGCTAGGTATGAGCCTCCTAAATTTTTGCAATAAACATGTTATGGTATTCACTACGTACTCGAACGTAAAAGTCACGATAGCCGCGTGGCTGGGTGATCGGAATTCGAGTCGAGAGACCCGAGTTCGATCCCCAGATGGCAGGCTCGTACCAATGTGTTTTTTCAAAACCTATTTACGATATATTATATCGTTGGCTTGGACATAAAGACGGCGACGGGCTCACCACCTGTCACTTTGTCCCGAAAATATCTTCGGTGGAAGGTGGCTCGAAGGGACTTAATTGTCTAGACTAGACCTCTGTCTACCCCTGTATTGGGCAATGCGTGAAGATATTTTTTTAACTACGTACGTAAATACGTTTTTCTACACAAAAAAAATAAAAAAAATTAATCAAATTAAAAATCTAATCACAAGTTTTTCTTGGCTAAACTTGTTGCTTATTCATTTAAATGAAATATTCTATTGAGTACTACTTACTGATGTGGTTGAAGGCATTGCCTCACTTAACTGAAAATAATTGTAATTAAATTATCAACACTTGGCGTATTTTAATTAAATTATTAAATAACTAATTTTGGTAAGAAAGTGATTTAGTGTTCTTTTTTAAGGAGCTTTCAATTATTTTTAAAATATTTTGAATTCACGATTGGCGAGTGGTTGGTTGATAGATATTGATGAGTCATGAGACCCTAGTTAGATTCCCAAGGCACATACCACCTACCTCTTTGTGCCAGATATCCTTCGGTGAAAGGTGAGTTGAAATAACTTAATTGTGTAGACCTCTGTCTACCCCAGAATTGGCAAAATGCGTGAAGTTATACAAATATGTATAAACAAAAGGCTTGAAATGATTGATTCCCAGATTTCATAGACTACAGTGGCCCATTAAAATCAACAGTGGGTGGCTACAGTGGCTGGTTGGGTGGTTGTATATAATTAAAATGCTGACATTGCTTTGAATACCGTAGTGGCACCGAACATATAAAGGGATATCAGTTTCGAACATATGGGATCATAATTAAATCTAACGTGGTTTAATATACAAAACGGGGAATAGCGTCTAATTTAACATTTAAAAAATAATTCACTTAGTTCACGCTTGTGTAATACGAAGCGTCACTGACGTCAGTCAAAGACTTTCGAATAGTTATAACAAGATAGTCACAAAAGAAACAGCAATAAAATAACATACCTATCGGTGAAACATATTACCATATATATACATACTCGTACATAACCGGCCATTAAAGTCCACTGCAGCAAATAGGTCTCTCCCATAGGGAGGATTTGCCATAATCGCCACGCTTAGTAAGCGGATTGGCGATCACAGTAGCAGACCACTCGCACCTCAGACGCTGCTGCCCATCTTCGGTCTGATTATTTTGGTCTGATATTCTCCACTGCATTTAACTTGCTTTTATGCTTCTTCTGGCATACCCAGGTTTCGATGCCATATAACAAAGTCTGTACCAGCATTGCGTAATGCAAGGCGTGCATTTTTTACTTCGCCATGACGTTGAACTAACGCATTCAAGGCACCGTTTACCTTGTTTCTGGCAGTGACACTCGTGTCCACATCTATCCATCTTCCATCCCGGTTAAAAGCACTGCCCAAGTATACAATCTCATTTACCTGTTCTAGACATTTCTTATTTACCCATATTTCACACTTTGTTCTGTCTTCGTCCCTTTCAAATACCAGAACCTCAGTTTTATTAGCATTCAAACGGAGACCTTTATTTTCACATTCCGCTTTCATAGACGTGACTAGTGCCTGCAGTTCTGCCACTGACGGTGCAATAAGCACTGCATCATCAGCATATAGCAGATAATTTACTTTCATATCACTCAATTTCACACCCGAACAACTATCTTTCATGCGGAGAGAAAACACTTGATCTACGCATCTTCTTCCAGTACTAAATCCGCATTGTGCCTCCCATAAAAATCTTTCGTGTAAACTGTAATCTTCGTGTAAACTTTACTTGCGAAACTGGTCAAGTTGATCGGCCGATGGCACCCGCAGTCAAAATGTGAACCTTTACCTTTATATAAAGGCACAATGACATCCCCCGTCCGCCAGCACAAATTGCATAGCAGATGAAAGCTGTCACAGACGCGAGGCCCACCATAATTGATCATTTCAGCAGTAACTGTATCTAGTCCTGCAGTCTTACCACATTTCAAACTTCGAATCGCACATTCAATCTCTTTCGTGCTGATGACCTCAGCGTCATCGAAGTTTCTAGAGGAGAAAATCAATATAAGGTGCTCATTATTTTTATTATATTTTATTCTTGATAGAAAGCTTACAACTAATACAGATAATATAAATTCAATTACAGTAAATAAAAAGGCCATTTAAAAGCTTCCACAGTTATTTAAAAAGAGTGAACTAATACTTGATATTCATAAACAGTAAAATGAAAAGATATTACAAAACTAAGGAAGCCCAAAGAAAACACAATAAAGTACTACATAAAGAAAGAACCATTTAAAAAAATTGCTACATTCGCTTAAGGTTGTTAGGACTAGTATTAAACAGATCAATTTCAACATGATGTGAAATGTCATTAAAGCATTTGCTAGCTCTGATTAAGAAAGCGTTTTGTCTTTATGCGCACCTAACTAGTGGTATATGCAACAGCTTTGGTTCCTTGACAAATGTTTTACGTATACGTAACGTAGTTTTGCTTAATAATTCAGGAGCAATTCGCTAGGTTAAGCAAAAAAGCAACGTTAACTTCTCTTATAGCGGAAGAATATGAGAGAGAGAGAGAGAAAGAGAGAGTACACTTTATTGCACACCATAAAAAAAGAGATATAATATGACAAACAGTCTAAACATAAATGGTAGCACAATGGGTGGCCTTATCGCTCAAAGCGATTTCTTCCAGACAACCTTTGGATGGACAGGATTTAGAAGAAAGAAATCAGGTGTAGGTAAGTGACAAATGAAAAGAAATATACACCAATACAAGTATTACGCAAAAAATAGATATGTAGTCAATTAAAGATAAAGATAAATATATAATATAAACTTACATTCATATATAAACATACAAATGTATGGAATGGATGAATATGGAACTTTTTGCATCGTTGGAGGTAGCTGATCGAGTATACATTACTTCGATATTACAGATAATCGATCTGTTCAAGGCGATTAATATAAATTTTGTAATTTGGATTCCAAATTTGAGAAGCATATTCAAATTGACTACAGACAAAAACACAGTAAAGAATTTTTAATGTTTTTAAATTCCGAAGCCATACGTAATATAAAACCGAGACTTTTGGTGGTGGACATCAACAATATAATTAGCTATTATATTGTCGATGTGAACGTCAAACAAGTTCAAGTTAGAATCAAATATTACACCCAGGTCCTTTACAGTGTTTATTCTAGTTATAGTATTAGATTTAATCTTATAGTCGTACTGAATTAAGTTAGGCTTGCGGGAATAAGAACAGACATAACATTTAGATATATTTAAGTCAAGTTTGTTTGACTCACAATATATCTGAAGCTATATCTTGTTGAAAAGCCTGTGAATCGTCTACTGACCTTATGGGACAAAAGATTTTCATATCGTCTGCGTATAAAATTATTTTTGAAGAATGAAAGCATAATGGAATAGCATTAATAAAAATGTTAAACAGCAAAGGACCTAATAGGGATCCTTCAGGAATACCGGACGGAATTTCCATAGCCTTTGAGGTAAATCCTACATAGAAGAAGGTTAGATGTTGTTGATTTTCTCTTCAAAAAACTGTGTTGACACTCACTAAAAATATTTTTAAATGCGAAGTAAACCTGTGTGTAGACTACTTTTTCTAAGACTTCACCAAAGACCCATATCTTGGAAATCGGTCTGTAGTTTACTACTGCATCTTTCGTACCCTTTTTATGAATGGGGGTAATAAGCACTGATTTCCACATTTTTGGAACTTCACCTTCATTAAAAGATCGTTTGAATAAAATTAAGAGAGGACGACACAGGCTTTTAGCACAATTTTATATGAATATAGGTGGAATATCATCAGGACCTGCGGATTTACTAACACCAAGGAATTTAAATAATTTTAAAATATCAGATCAATAGAACAAAGATCAGTGGTATGATCGGCTGAATCGGTGATATTCAAAATTGGCACTTTATGTTTTGTTGAATCCTCTAAGAAATTAGAATGAAAATATTCAGCGAACAAGTCACAAATATCTTCGCCTTGGTAAGAAGAGCGTTCTTTATATTTTAGTACCGCAGAATATACGCCATTATGATTTTCCATACTTTTTCCGATATTATTTACGATTTTTTTTATACATTCGCTAAAAAATATCTCTTTCCAAAATCTTAGCTCTTAACAATGCAAAAGATTCATAATCGGAAATATTTTTTTTATTTTTTATATTTGGTGTAGAGTTTATGTTTTTCTTTTAAAATTTTGGCAAGAGAAGATTTATACCACATCGGATATTTGGAGTTATAAGTAATAACTTTTGATGGAATATAGGTTTTGCGTAGATTATATAAAAATTTATATAAGAATGCAAGAGCCTCTTCAAGTGGATTGTTACTAAATTCTTGATTCCAATCGAACCGATCTAGTTCTTTATTAATAGCCTTTTGAGGCGAACTTTGGTTCGCCGAATGGTATAAGAATTTAATTTTAGAGGGATTAATTAAGGCTTTCGTGTGCATAAAATCAACAGAGATTTCAAGGGCTCTATGATGTAAATCTTCAGGCACCAAGGGATTAGGACTTCCTAAAACTGACACATTATTATTGCATATTATATAAATATAAAATTTTACCATTAGTTTTGGCTATGGATTGTGATAGTTGGCAAATATTGAATTTATCAACTAAGTCTACTTGATGTGGGCCTTGAATATTATTTGGGATTAAGCATAAATTATTACCGGCAAGTTAAATTCGCCAAATAAAAGAAATTTATCGGAAGTATAAGACATAAAAATATTAATAATGTTATCAGAAAAATACATTAATTGTGTATATTAATAAATGCCTGTATTTTGCGGACACATGTATGCAACACATATATGCAATTTGTATGTTATACTTGGTTTCCTACTTGTAAGCGTTAATGTGATCCATATATCTTCAGCTGTTGAGCACCAGTCGTATCGGCCATCCACTATCAAATCATGCAGAACAGCTATTAAGACACCCAAGCCCATTGCTTGATCCGTATTTAAGTAATTCCTATCAAGCCTCCACATAAGGTAACGGTTTTCAAATAATTCACTGTTGCTAATACTTTCCAAAAGCCATGTCTCCATTAAACACAAAACATGGCACAAGTTTAAACAAATATTTCTCAAAAATGTATGCGTTTTTGTCCGCAATCCCCTAACATTTTGATAATATATCGAGATAGACATGTATGCATAATTTATATCAGAAATAATAATCTAATATACAATAAAAATAAAATAAAGGTATAATTTAATAAATGTTCAAGAACCCACAAATTAAAAATATTAACGTCGACCATGTTTGACCTTTTAAGTCTATTACATAGGGTGTATAATACCACTATGAGCAAAATAGTTTGTCGTTCATTAGTAATCAATAGGGAACAAAAGCAATTGCATAGATGTAGCGTAGTGCGCACAAGCTTCTCAAACTATAGTATCAATTATTATAATACCGAAATTGTATAGAATAAATAATATAAATATTCATTGTATTTAACTTGCAATCTTTTTTAAATCTTGCTCTGATAGTATAAAAACGATTGGTGACGTAGGATTTCTCCGCAAAAAAAAAGTTGCATACTTTAACCCTTGTATATGTATATACCCGCTCTTCTGCAAACCTTTTTGTTTTATTAAGAAAAACTTTAAATTCAAAAGTAAGGTGATCGTTCTCATATATTGGGTTGTTACCCGATAGCCCCAAATCAGAAGAGGTAATTATTTTTCCTTATTTTTCTTTATTTTTTTTTATTTTCCTTATTTTTTTATTTTTCTTTATTTTGCTTATATTACTTTTCCTTATATTTCCTTGCTGCAGATATAAATTCCTCTTTTTGGTACCTATTGTGTACAGACTGAGAAATGATGAACAAAATGGTCTTATTTTGTTCATCATTTCTCATAGGTACTCGTGCTATGTAGTTAATCTGCTCTTTAGGTAAGGTGTAGTTTATAATTTCCCCAATCTTTGAAAATATTTTAAACAAGTTCTCAATGCCAGTTACGGGAACTCCTTTAATTTCAATGTTATTCATCCGTGATCTTTGGTCACTTTCACGTTTTCCTCCTTCGTGTTTATCTACACGTTCCTGCAGTAAGCGTACCCACTCCTTCATATTTTGAAGTGATTTAATCTCCTGATCAACTTAAGTGATTTTAGAAGATAACGATTCTATAGTGTTAAGTACAAACTCGATTGAAGATTTAACTTCTAGGAGCTCAGATTTAATTACCTGTAAATCTGCTAGTTCAGCTTGGATAGCTCTTATGCTTTCCATTAATGAGGGCAAGTTTGAGGTTGGGCATTCAGTCGCTTAATTTCTAACAGGATATGCTCAATTTCGGTTGATGATAGCTTTCCCATTTTACTAGAAGATGGATTTATGGGACTCACTGTCTTACAGATACTGCACTTCCTGGTGGTCTTTCTGTCGCCGAGTTTACGACACCCTGATTCCGTTATACTAGCGCATGAAAAATGGAATTTATTCAGGAATGAGAAATATTGCACACCATTTTTTACTTCAGCACCACAGTGATTGCAAGTATACATTTTTATTAATTGCTTTCAAGTTTCAGAATCACAGGCAACTCGAGTGCAGCCCAGCAACAGACATCCGATCGCAACGTACGTGTTTTCAGTTCAACGTTCACGAGACCACGAGACATCACGTATACATACAAATAACTGCACTCATATATTAAATAAATATTTTAATACACTTTGCAAATACTAAATAGTTCATAGTAATTTTGAATATACGATAAATAAATGATTAAGTAACTATTTATATGTACCCATTACCACCCAGATCTTGAAACAATTTCTAACGAATTACTAACGATCTATGTAGCTCCTTCATTCTTCTGTGGGACATAAAATTGTTGCAACTTTTTTCTCCTCTGTATGTAAGTCTTTGTCGCCCCATCCCCAAACATTATGGCTGCCATCACCAGTTCTTCTTACCCTTTTTTCGACAACATCAGTTGATATAGTTTTTAAATCATAAGCCCATCCAATCTTAGCCATAGTATCGATAAATAGTTTTGTGAAGTTTAGTGAATAGTTTCCCAATTCTGCAGTTTTGTAATCCCATGGGAAAACATGATGGTAATTATGAAAGCCTTCCCCAAAAGCAATTAAGGACACTGCCTTATTCTCAACTGCATATAAATGTTTATCGTAAGGCTTTGATCCCCAATAGTGAGCAAGGGAATTTACTAACCAGGTTCCATTTAAAACGGACGCGTAACGTGCCATAGCACATACGTAAAATGCTTTCCATAGTGATTCACCCCAGAATGTAGGGATAAATGAAGGTAATACAAAGCAACCCAATAGCACAAGAAGTAGATAATATCTGAAAGAAAATGCAAAAGTTTATAAGGATTTATGTTTGTTAATTTTTATACTGTAACGGTTTAAAGAATTTGAATGAAAATCATTTGACTTAACTAGATATATGAATCAATCAATCAATAGCAAAAGTACCGAATTTTTCATGTTGTATATTAAATTAATAATAAATACATACATAGCTAGGGACAACATAACATAATTGCTATCCCAACTTAAGCAGCTTAAGCACTTGTATTATGGCTTCAGAAACAACCAAGGTACCACAAATACCCAGACCCGAATAAATATATGAAAAGCGTTTTCTACATTGACCCGACCGGGAATCGAATCCAGGGCCTCCGAGCCGGCGACACCATGAAAATCGGTGTGTACGCCACTCGCCCTCCGAGATCGTCAAAAATTAATTAATCTGAACACTTATTTTATTGGCTGTTATTTTCCAAAGTTAAATGAAAATTCTGAAGAATATTAAAAAATACCACGCGTATAATTTCGTATAGAGTTTGGAAACCGTCTCACATTCCTTTATTTTTTTTTCTTCATACATCATCACTTTTCTTTTTCTCTCTGGATATCTACTTTGCGATATCTTTCGCAAAGTAGAACGAACCTTTAAATACACTTTCATTCACGTTTCGTTTTCAACTGATTGATTATTTTTTTTCTATATACGGAATGGCGTATTCTGGACCTTCCTTTTTTCGAATAATTACCTAACATGGTTTTCAAAAGTGATACTCAACCCACCTCGACTCATGTCATGTGTCACGATAGCCGAGTTTATTTATTTATTTATTCTTTATTGGACATTACCATAATGTAAGATCATAATGCTATAATGGCTACAATGGACATAATGGCTACGTACAATAAAAAAAATGTGTAAAAATATAACGGTATATTAATATCTATGTCTACAAGCGCAATACCTACATTTACATAAATTCATACATACCAATTCACATACATACATACCTATATACATACACAAACAAATAGAAATATACAAAATATAAATATATAACTACGAAATAAAAGATTATAATTAAGATGTTGATGATGACGACATTTCAGAAATTTTAAAATTTTGCAGAAAATGAGCCTTAATGTTAACTTTTCTGTAACTTGTCTTAACTTTTCTGGCAGGCATTCCATAGACGCGCAGCTTGTATAGCAAACTACGAAGAGATGAAACCGGAACGGTGAAGGGAGATAGAGAGAGTCAAATTCTGTGAAGAACGAAGGTGTCGGTTATGTGCATCACTCAGGAATTGAAACTTACGTTTCAGATAATCTGGATAAAGATTATCGAATAAAATTGAGAAAACCGTTAGTAGTATCCTTGTATGTCTTCGTTCTCGAATAGGAAGACATTTAAGCTGACAACGGAACGAAGAAACATGATCAAATTTACGAAGACAAAAGATAAAACGGATACAGTTGTTAACTTGGCGGTCCTGTTTATCTAATTGATTCTCATTAAGATCCATGCCCATTATAGATTATGCTGATGTGTGTTATACTGATGTATAACACACATCAGCATAATCTATAATGGGCAAAATAAGAGATTGCACCAGAGTTACCTTTACCTTGACTTGGAGAAATTTTCTGAGTCGATTTAAAACACTCAGTTTTGTGATGATTGACTTCGTTTTGAATCGACTCAGAAACTCGACCGCTTATTTTTTGTATATGGGTAGACCAACTTAAGTTTGATTGATCGAACTGATCGATTGATGTTGGGTGATCGAGATTCCATTCAAGAAACCCGAGTTCGATCCAACGGCTTAGGTGCGAACCAACGGGCTTTTTTCAAAAACTTACCCTAGGTCGAAGGGATTTAATTGCCTAGACCTCTGTCTACCCCTGTATTGGAAATAGAGAGAAGATATTTATATTTATTAACACGCAATAAATACACATTTTAATCAAATACCGATAAGAAGCGACAAAAGAATAAAATAGGTCATTCCGATTATTTATACTCAAATTAAATATATACCTAGTCCGGCCATAAGTTCTGTTACAAATGAAAATGCATATTTATAAATAAAGTAATGTAATATTATTAAAATTTATACCCACATATTTATTTGTCTCAGCAAAAAATAAAAAAATATTATATTCGAAATAGCCACCTTTGGCTTTTATCTTTAATCTGTTTGGCCACGAATCTATGGATTAACGCACTGTTTCCAAGGGAAATTTCGCCACTGCTTGCGCTAAAGATTTTTTGAGAGACTCAATGTCACCGTATCTTTGAGAGCAGACCATGTCCTCCAAAACTGACCATAATTTAAAGTCTATAAGGTTGAGGTCTGGGCTAGATGAGGGCCAGTATTCAGCTCTTATAAAGTCCGGAACGTTGGTTCAAAGAAAGGCACTGGTAATTCGTACCTTGTGACCACGGTATATTTTTAAAAAGTGTATTGCTGGAAAGTGACTGAGAGGTGACAACATGATCCAAGACTGTATCTTGATACACTATGGCTGAAGTTTTCACTCCTCTTTTTACAAAAAGACAAGCCTGACCAAACTATTACTGACGCAGGATGATGCTTTTATAGCACTTTTTTAGCACTGTGAAAGTTTTTCTTCTTCTTTCTTCTTTTTATGACAGTTGGTTTCACTGCCATATAAAAAGTTGAACCCAGCCCCGTGTTATGTATCGCAAAGCGATCACTTTTCACTACATCTTTCAACCTCAAAAGTTGACAACCGTCATACATTTGACTAACGCAGTCAGAACATCGTTAACTTTGTTCTTCTCGGCAGCCACATGCCCATCCACATTTATATCACATCTTCCATCCTAGCTTAAAGCGCTCCCCAAGAATACAAATTCATTAACCTATTCTAAGCATTTCTTATTTACCCATATTTCACACTTCTCGTTCTCTTTTTGTCTATTTCGAATAACAGAGCCTTAGTTTTTGAGCATTTAAATAAACGTCTATGCCGTTTATTTTCATATTAATATTTATACACGTGACTGTTACCTGCATACTACCTATATGTGAAACTTATATGTTAAAGCACTTTATCACCAGCATTCACAAGGCAATTTACTTTCATGTGATCCAATTTCACACCCAAACTACTATATGTCAGCTTCTGTAAACAGTTGTCGAGACACAATACGAATAACCAGGTAGAGATGACACAACCATCTTTTACGCCCATTTGGACTAAACATGGATGGCAGGTCATGCTCTACTCGCACACATAATTTGTTGTAACAATAAAGTCCTACTGTTTGGAAAGATGCTAATATAATTCCTCTCCCGAAAAAAGATGAATCTCGCGAGCTTCTCCGATTATCGGCCAATTTCTTTTCATCCCTTTCCATCCAAAGGTCTCAAACGTCTCAAATGTGTTTATAACCAACTTAATACCTATCTATCTGATAAAAATCTTTTCAATCCTTTGCAATCCGGTTTCTGAACCTGACACAGTACAACCACAACACTTTTGCAAATTACTGATGATATTCGTTATGGAATGGAAAATCAAAAATTAACAGTACTTTCTCTACTGTATTTCAGTAATGCATTAAATACTGTTGATTTTAAAATCCTGTTAGGTATTTTGAGCTTTCTTAACATATCTCCGGCTACAATTGATTGGTTTCGTAGTTACCTAGTAGAACGCCGGCAGCGTATACAGGTTCTGGAGGTTTTTCCACCTGGACTATCATTGGCTGGCACTGGTGCCCCTCAAGGTGGCGTGATGTCTCCTCTCTTTTTTGCTATTTTCATTAATTCAGTAAGCAATCACATATCTTCTTCTTACTACTTGTATGCAGACGATCTCCAAATTTATAAACAATCTTCACTGAAGGACCTGCCAACAGCAATTGAGTCGATAAATGCTGACTTGACTTGTATCTTGAAGTGGAGCAAATCTTATGGTTTATGCATCAATCCCAAGAAAAGTCAGTCAATAATTGTTGGAAGTTTAAGAATGATTAGTAAAATTGATTGGTCTAATGTGCCGCAAATTTTTCTCAATGGTACTCATATCCCCTATAGCAAAAACTTAAGAATCTGGGTGTTATATTTGACTCCTGTTTAACATGGACTCCAGAAATTAACGAAGTTATTCGTAAAATGTTTGCAACACTGAGTTCTTTACGCAGACTACGTAACATCCTACCGTTACTAAAGTTGTGCTTGCTCAATCTTTACTTTTGCCCATCCTTGACTGTGCTGATATTTGATATCTTGACATAACTGAAGAGCAGCTAAAAAATCTTGAGCGAATTTAAAACCTCAGTATTCGTTTCATATTTGGGTTTCGCAAATATGACCATATTTCTGAATTTCGCAAGAAGCTCAAGTGGCTGCTTATCCGCGTTCGCAGGAATACGCACATCCTTTCTGCTTTGTAATCCGTGCTGTTCAATCCATACTGTCCTTAACACTTAATTGATGGGTTTGAGTCTATGTCCCTTTCTTACGATTGGTTGCTTCGCTGTAATTTTTTCCCTGCGAACCCCTTTACACTCCTTTTTCTTTTATCATTAATATTTTACTGTTACCGCTGTCCGCCTATGGAACGCTTTGCCCTTACATATTCGACGTGCTCCATCTCTTCCTTCATTCAAAAAACTTCTTAATTCCTATTATCATGAAAACTTAAGCCATTTCCCACTATTTTAGTTTCATTCCCTTTATTTTCACCATCACACTATTTCTTTATTCCTAAAAACCCTTTATATTACGGTTACCATCATTTAGTAATTTATTTTAAATAATAGTGGTACACCACCCTCCCTTTCTTAATTATTTCTTCATCCGCCTTTATAGCAAGGTTGTCTGGAAGAAATTGCTTTTTAGTAATAAGACCGCCTCTTGTACTATCTTTATGTTCCTTGCACTTATTTCATCTAATTTTGTGGTGTAAAATAAAGAATATATCAATAAATAAAATAAAGTCACTACACTACCCACACCAACCACATCACACTCGGTAACAGTTCCCAGTTTTTCTTATCAAATGCTTTCTCAAGTTTCTCGAAAGCACAGAAAATCTTCTAATTAGCAGTCGAAAGCTTTTCCGCGAACATGCGGAGAGGAAACACTTGATCCGTGCGTTCTTTTCCACGTCTAAATCCGCCTCCCACAAAAATCTTATGTCATGCTTACTGAACGTCAAAACCTTCGTGTATAAAGTTTTGGTCAAGCTGATCGCCCAATAGTACGTGATGTCATGGTTTGAACCTATTAGATGACGTCAGTGGTTCCCGAGAGCACTTTGTTTATACAACTTTTTGTACTGCTTCAGATCCTCCAACCTCTTTCCAGAAAAGCTTATAATTTTACCATGCATCACTCATTTTATTTTATTATACTGACCTTAAAGTTACACCAATGTCCTTGGTTCTGCTGCGGACCTTAGTAAATATATAGATAAAAATAAATACAGCGGTAGACAGAGGTCTACTGTAGACAATTAAGTCTCTTCGACCAACCTTCCACTGAAGATATTTTCGGGACAACGTGATAGGTGGAGAGCCCGTCACCGTCTTTACGTCCAAGACAACGATATAATTCGTACATAAGTTTTTTTCTGAAAAACCCATTGGTTCGATTCCCAACCTGCCACCTGGGGATCGAAGTCAGGTCTCTCGACTCGAAATTCCGACCACCTAAACACTCGGCTGTCGTAATATTTGCAAATATGCTATATGTATAAACACATATACAACACAACTCGTGAAAGGAATATTATTAATGAATTTGTATATCGAGTAAGCAAACCTGAAAAGCAATTGTATTGAAGAATGTCAGCATTATTCGTAGTGGAAGACGAGCTTTGTATGATTTATGTGACCATAGTCTATGAGCACCCATGGAAGAGGGCGCTGTTTTACATGTAAACATTGTCTCCGTATTTATCTTTAAAAAAAATAGTAATAGTGTATATTTCTCTATAAACTTATGTTTGTTTTGTGTATAGTACCACAGTTTACTAGTGTGAATGTTATTCTCAAGAATCTATCGGGCGTTATAAAATAAAACAACAATTTCAATAGTGACAATTAAGTGACCAAAAGTGAAACTACCTACTGAAATATTAAGACTATAGTGAATTATTCGATAAACCTTAACTCCATTAATATAAAACAAAATATATCCTAGTGTGCATAATTCACCAATAGATGGAGGTATTATATAAGTAATTAGAACATTACACATTAAATCAATAAAGATTTCCCTACTACACGCGTTAATCAAAAGAGGGCGCTGATTAATAGTTTCTGTTGACAACAAGCTTTAATAGTTATTACAAATACGCAAGTATAATTACCTACGTTAATAACAGAGGGCAGTAGCGGTATATTAAGGCAAATAATCTTAATTAATAGAAATGGATGAAGCGCACATAAACGTTACAATTCGCCCAAGACAATTATTTAGATCACATTCTTGCGAATCACTAGAAAAAGAGTGTTTCAATATAACCTCCAGCAGCGTAGAATCAGAAAAATTACAAAAGAGTTTTGACTTATCTACTCTTTATAGTAATAATGAGGATCAAAGTACTGAATTAAAAGAAAAATAAATAATCTTACTATTCAATTGGAAAGTACACAAAATGAACTTGAGAACTTAATTTTAGAAAATATACAACTTAAAAAGAAATAAATCATTTAAACGAACAGAATAATTCATTAAAATTATATGTAAAAGCCCATTGTCTCTAAGAAAAAATCAGTTACATCAAGCAGTAAAACACGACGAAAAGTCTGAAAACGGACTGGCATAATTCACCAACACAAAAAAATGCATAAACAACCAAACACTTTCAACAAAACAGATGAGTGTATAAAGTCGAAGGACTCCATATACCCAAATAACACTCCCAAGCATTTGATAAATAGACAGATTTCATCGCCATTCAGCAACCTAATATGCTGTTCAGATAAAAAAGAACCAAATCTGTATCAACTCCAAACACAAAAGAAATACTGCTAAAATTACCACTTCAAGACAAAAACTATTTATATAACCGGTGGGCGTCAATGTATTGGGTTATCACATAAATTAATAAAGTCTAGAACGAACACTACGTACGAAAAATACCAAATCATGTCTTTTATTAAGCCGGAAGCTGACACGGAAGAAATCCTAAAGACGTGTAATGGAAACAATTTTACCTCGAGAGACTGTTTGATACTAAGTGCCGGAGAACATGATAAAAATCCATATAAAATTATGACTGAATTAAACCAAGCACTTAAAATTCTAACTCAGCAGTGCATTGTACTAGTACTAGGAATTAAAAAAAATAACTTCTTAAGAGAAAGTAAATTAAATAATATGTTGAAATATATATGTAAGCAATACTCTAGCAATTGTTACTTTATAGATAATTATAACTCATTTGAACCAATGTCTGGACTATGTCAAAAAATTAATTTAATTTTAGATCAACTTTACTATGATTCAAAGTTCTTACGATTTATGAAACGTGGAGCAATTCAAGGAGATATATACAGGAAAAAATATAATACTGAAACTGACGTTATAAATAATAAAACAGGTAATAAAAATTCTAAGATTATACAAAATAAAATAACTCACTATTTTTCAACAGTTCAAAAAAAACCTTCTTTTACACCAGAAAGAAAAAAAATTCAAACCAAGCTAACTACTTTCTTTCCAAAAATACCTAAAACTAATTTTTTTCGTGTTAAATAAAATTGATAGTCCATTTTTTACAATTATGCACCAAAATATTGCAAGCTTACTTCATAAAAAATGTATTTTAGAAGAAGTACTGGAACAATACAAACCTGATGTTATATGTATATCTGAAACTTTTATTCGCACAGGCTGTGAAAAAAATGTAAAGATACACAATTATAATTTAGCGACGATATACTGTAGAAACAAAATCCAAAATAGAGGTGGCGTTTGTATCCTAACAAAAAAAGAATTACATTATATAACTCTTGATACTATTCTAAAATTAAGTTCTGATGAGGTTTTTGAGTGTTGTGGTATTGAATTACCGTACCATAATTTAATTATAATCTGTATATATAGGACCCCAAAATCTAATATTAAAAGTTTTTTCCATAAATTAGAAAATTTACTGTATATAGTAACAAAAATAAGAAATACAAAATAATCTTAGCGGGAGACCTCAATATTAACACGAATAACAATTGTCCTAACACAACTAAATTGCTTGAATTAGTAATTAGTTATAACTTTATAATGCACATTAATAAATCCACTCGCTTTAACTCATGCATATAACATTCCTAATGCATATGGTGAACTACTAAATTTGGCACTCTCCGATCATAACACGGCTCAGTTTCTAAAACTACCCATAGAAACAACACGCACTCCTTTAAAACATTATTTTGTATTCAGAAGAGATTACTGCAAAGAGAATATCTTAAAATTTCGCCATTGCTTACAAAGCCTAAAATTCTTGGACGTCTATAAAGAAAGCAATATTAATAAAGCCTTTAATCATTTCTATGACTTGTTTTTACTATTCTATAACTTATGCTTTCCGGCTGAGCGTATAAAAGTTACAAACTTTACTCGACAACCTAAATGGCTTACGAAAGGTATAAAGACTAGTTGCAAAACAAAACGTTATTTACAAATTAAATATTATAAGAATAAATCAGAAGCAAATAAATTGAAATACAAAAATATAACAAACTGCTAAGAAAATGTATACATACTTCAGAAAAAAATGTTAATAGCCGTTATATAATTCGCTCTAAAATAAGTCTAAAGCAGCGTGGAATCTTATTAAAAGTGAATCAAATGATCTAAAAACAAAAGAATTCATTACAAAGTTGAAAGTTAATGGAACTGAAACGAATAGTCCAACAAAATAGCAAACGCTTTTAATGAATATTTTATAAACGTTAGTAATAAAAAAGACGAACAAATGCTGCAATACTAACAAAAATACGATAGTGAATAGCATTTTCCTGAAACCATACGGAAAAAAGAAATTATGGAAATGATAAAGTCACTTAATGACACAAATTCTGTCGGATACGATGGAATTTCAACTAAAGTGTTAAAACATTGTAGTAGAGACATTATATCGACTTTGACATATTTAATCAACCTTTCTTTTGACAATGGACACTTCCCTGATCGCCTTAAATTTGCAATCGTTAAGCCTCTATATAAAAAAGACAATAAACAACTAGTAAGTAATTATCGACCAACAACATTAGTGCCGATTTTCTCTAAGCTGTTCGAAAAAGCTATGCATAAAAGAATAAATGAGTTTTCTTCAAGGTTTAGTATATTGAAGAAGGAGCAATATGGTTTTCGTTGCAATAAATCTACGACACATGCTTTATTTAATCTTATTTGTATGATAATTGATAGTTTAGATTCAAAAAAATTAACTACTGTGACATTCTTTGATATGACTAAAGCTTTTGACTATGTATCACATCAGATACTACTGCAAAAACTAGAGGATTTAGGAATTAGAGGCCAAGCATTGCGCTGGATTCAATCATATTTAAGTGACCGAAAGCAAAGCGTAATAGTTGAAAATCTTAATGCATACAATGAAATCGTAAATTATGAATCAAAATGCATGTATAATAGATTTGGTGTACCACAAGGTAGCATACTTGGGCCACTTCTATTTCTATTTTATATTAATGATCTTCCTGACGTAACAAAAAAAATATGACATTATATGCTGATGATATTTCAGTTTTGGTAAATTCTAATAATAATTGTGACACTAATTTATTACAAAATGACATGAACAATACTATAAAATTGATAATAAATTGGCTAGAACTTAATAATCTTGACATTAACATTAGCAAAACTAAATTCATTCATTTTATTAATAGAAATAAACATGGACACGAAAAATAATGAATATCCAGTACAATGCACAAACAATACACATGGTTGAAGAAACATCTTTTCTCGGAATTCAAATCGATAGAAATTGCACCTGGAAATCACATGTAGATAAAATTTGTAAAAAATTAATCGATTTGTATACGTCCTGCGCAGGCTAGCTAAAGTATCTTCTATGGATACTGCGCTCAAAGCATACTATGGATATATTTAATCAACCTTTCTTTTGACAATGGACACTTCCCTGATCGCCTTAAATTTGCAATCGTTAAGCCTCTATATAAAAAAGACAATAAACAACTAGTAAGTAATTATCGACCAATAACATTAGTGCCGATTTTCTCTAAGCTGTTCGAAAAAGCTATGCATAAAAGAATAAATGAGTTTTCTTCAAGGTTTAGTATATTGAAGAAGGAGCAATATGGTTTTCGTTGCAATAAATCTACGACACATGCTTTATTTAATCTTATTTGTATGATAATTGATAGTTTAGATTCAAAAAAATTAACTACTGTGACATTCTTTGATATGACTAAAGCTTTTGACTATGTATCACATCAGATACTACTGCAAAAACTAGAGGATTTAGGAATTAGAGGCCAAGCATTGCGCTGGATTCAATCATATTTAAGTGACCGAAAGCAAAGCGTAATAGTTGAAAATCTTAATGCATACAATGAAATCGTAAATTATGAATCAAAATGCATGTATAATAGATTTGGTGTACCACAAGGTAGCATACTTGGGCCACTTCTATTTCTATTTTATATTAATGATCTTCCTGACGTAACAAAAAAAATATGACATTATATGCTGATGATATTTCAGTTTTGGTAAATTCTAATAATAATTGTGACACTAATTTATTACAAAATGACATGAACAATACTATAAAATTGATAATAAATTGGCTAGAACTTAATAATCTTGACATTAACATTAGCAAAACTAAATTCATTCATTTTATTAATAGAAATAAACATGGACACGAAAAATAATGAATATCCAGTACAATGCACAAACAATACACATGGTTGAAGAAACATCTTTTCTCGGAATTCAAATCGATAGAAATTGCACCTGGAAATCACATGTAGATAAAATTTGTAAGATATAATCCTGATATTTTTCTAACTTTAGCAGATGTTAACCATTCAAAATATTTTAGAAACCAAAATAAACTTATTCTTAACAAAATACCCAAAACAAAATTGTTTCTCAACAATTGCTACGCAGTATGCGTAAAGATATATAATGCATTGCCTAATGAAATTAAGTCGCATAATAAGAAAAGATTTAAAATGTTCTAAAAAATGGTTAATTGATAAGATGTTTTACTCAATAAAAGAATTATTTGATGAACGTTAACATTAAGACTACTATTTGACAATTACTGAATACTAAAATTACTAAAAGTCTTCTTTAAATTTGTATAATGGATTAATTCAGTCTAAATTCAGAACATAACAAATTTCTTAATATGATTATTGTACAATGTTTATTTTAATTGTTTTACTTTTTTTTATTGTATGCCTGAATCCAATAACAATTTCATTTTCGAATATATATCAATATTTAATTATAAAATTTTGTACGCCAGAAATGGTCAATGTGATGAGATCTTATGCAATGTTACTGTGTCAACCTGTATACCCACATTATACAAATAAACAAATAAACAAATAAACAAATAAACCCGCAGTAATGCCAACGCCGGAACTCCAGGTCACGATGACAGCTGTAAAGACACAAAACTTAAGAAAAAGATCATGTTTACCACAGACATAATATCCTGTCGTAATAATCCTACATCTTAGACGACTTCGATGGACGAGGTGCTGGGATCGATTCGTGGCCAATGTATAAAACCACTTTTTCTACATTATCCTATTAAATATTTCTTCTTCTTCTTCTTCTTTACAGCCTATCAAAAGTCCACTGCTGAACAAAGGCTGCGACCAAATATTACGAAAAGCACGATTCCGAGCCACCTGCATCTATCGACTTCCGCAATGTTGTGCAGGTTATCACTCCATCTTGTGGGGGGACATCCTACACTGCGTTTACCAGAACGAGGCGGCCACTCGAGAACTTTTCGTCCCCAACGGTTGTCCATTCCGCGAGCCACATAGCTCGCCGGCCCATTGCCACTTCAGCGTGCTAATCCTTATGGCTATGTCGGTTACCCTAGTTCTGCTGCGTATATTATTGTTACGGATTCTGTCACGCAGAGAAACACCCAACATAGCCCTCTCCATAGCCCACTGAGCAACTTTGAGCTTCCTCATCCAGCCAGCAGTGAAGGGCCATGTCTTAGTTCCGTAGGTCATCACTGGCAACACGCACTTTGATTTTAAGGTTTTGAGGTATACTTGGAAGATATAGCGTCATTTCCCGAACGCTGCCCAACCGAGTTGGATTCGCTGATTGACCTCTGGATCGAAGTTAGACTTACCTAGTTTGACAATTCATCCCAGATACGTATTCGTCAACAACTTCGAGCATAGCGCTCTCGACAATAACCGACATTGGTCTGACATGGACGTTAAACATAACCTTAGTCTTGTCCATGTTCATCTTAAGACCAACCCGTTGAGAAATACTATGAAGGTCATTGAGCATAGTGCTAAGCTGCTCTAGTGACCCGGTCATCAGAACTATGTCATCGGCAAACCGAAGAGTGATGAATTCGCCATTGATGTTCACACCGTATCCTTTCCAGTTCAGTAGCTTGAAAACATCTTCCAACACAGCGGTGAAGAGTTTCGGGGATCTGATGTCACCCTGTCTTACACCTTTCTGCAATTTGATAGGTTTCGTGCTCTGGTCCTTACTTGGATTAACATCGTAGCCTCGTCGTATAAGCATTTCAACACTTATTTTATATACCTATAGTCTATCTAACATCGCTAAAGAGCCTGTAGCACCGCCCAAATTTCTACAGAAACGAAGTGGTAGATTGGTACTCTTCTGTCTTCTGTACAATCTGGCGAAGACTATATATGTGGTCTATGGTACTGAAGCCTTTTCGGAACACGGCTTGTTCAGGACGCTGGAAGTTGTCAAGTCTGCTTGCCAGACGATTCGTAATGACTCTCGAAAACAGTACGTAGACGCGGCTTAGTAGCGCTATTGGCCTATAGTTCTTCAATAGGCAGTTATCCCCTTTCTTGAAGAACAGGACAACCACGCTCCTACTCCACGCTTTCGTTGTAGCACCTTCTTGGATGAAGGAATTGAAGAGCTTCTGAAGGACCACAAGTATCGGCTTTCCACCCGTTTCAAAAGCTCAGCAGTAAGTCCATCCTTACCCAGTGCCTTGCCGTTTTTTGATCTGTTTGAGAGCCATTCTAATCTCGCTCAGACTGACTTCCGGGAAGTCATCGGAAAAGTGTCGTATAACCTTGGCTCATGTGTCGCCACTCTCACTCGTGTGTGGTTTTAGCGATGGTGTGCACAGCTGCCCGTAAAATCTCAAAATCTCAGTTCTAGGGGAAATAACTGCGCCGCAATCGGTCTTCAACTTAGTCAGTTGGCTCCTTCCGATAGATCTTTGGCGAAGACTTTGGAGCTCTAGTTCCGCTCTATTGCTTGTTCAATCCGCATCGTATTGAAGTTGCGCAAGTCTTGTCTCATAGATTTCGAGATCTGTCGGTATGCTAACGCATCAGTTGAAGACTGCAGCCTTATTTCACGCCTAGTTTCAATCAGTTTGACTCACTCTCAATCAGAGGGTTTTGTTGGCTTTTGCAGGTGGTAGCTTCTGCACCCACCGCATTGACAGTTTCCACTAGCTTGCTATTAATATCGTTCACTGTAGCGCAATCGTCTAGACACTCCAAGCGAATTTGCAGTTCGAGCTGAAAGTTCTCGGGATTTAAGGGCACGAGATGGACGGAGTGTAGATTCATCAGACTAGATCGCTCGAACTTAATGTTAAGGTGCAGTGTGGCCCTTACCATTCGGTGATCACTGCCGGTTTTCACCCTAGAGATCACAGAGACATCACTAAACAGCTGTCGCCTAGTCATCATTAAATAAGTCGATCTCATTTTTAATGGAACCACCCGAGCTTATCCAGGTCCACTTTCTTTGGGGCAGCTGTTCGCCACTTGGGTTTCAGAGCCCTGCTCCAAAATTGCCCACTATCAGCTCATCGCCTAGTTTTGCATTGAAGTCTCCTATCAACACCGTGTTGTGGGATTTAAAGCAATGTATGGCTCTAGAAATATCCTCCTACATTGCTTCCAGTTCTTCATCGGGGTGGGCCGAGGTTGGTGCATATACCTTTATAACCTTCAGCGAATACCGTTTGGTAATTCTGAGTATAAGGTACACCCGACTCACTTTCGATTCTGATCACGTTTCTGACGAGAGCCCGACACCTTCTTGAGACAGATGATCGCTCTCCCGGTGATAGAACAAGTTACCGGAGTTGAGGATTATAGTCTTCCCGTAATCCTGTAATGCTCCTGTGTAACATTCTCACCTCTTCTTCCAGCTCCAAGATCTTCTCGTCAGTCCTCAGTGTGCATTCGTTGAATGTTGCTAGGTTCAGTCGTTTGGGAGGGCAGCGCGATCACAGCCGGAGATTCTTAGCACCCCCTGCCCCGCCGTTACCATAGCTGTTACCTTGGCCAGGACTGGTGAGGCCACCGGGGACTAGGAGCCGTTGTTTGTTAGCTTTAGGGGTGTTGCATAGTTACCATGCCTGGCGAGCGGTTTGGCAACCGCAGTTTTTTTTTGTTTGTTTTGTTCATGCAGGAAGATGCTGCTGCCCATCTCCTGACATTTATAAGTCCCTCTATCGACTTTAACGATACCCACGGGATGAAACGGGATGGCAGATTTTCGGGTGACGCCGCCATATGGCAACTTGGTTTTTATTGTTTCTTTTTTGTCTTCTATTCCATAACACAAGTACTTTAGATACTTACTTTGGAATCAGAGCAATGTATGTGATTTTATCCTTATCTATGTATATGTGTGTATTCAAATTAACACCAGTTTAGTGGTTTACCCTGTATAGCGTAACAGACAAAAAGATGGAGATGGATGACGGTGGAGATGCATTGACATTTGTAATATTAGTACAAATTAAATTGATAAAAAATCACGACAGCCGAGTGGTTGGGTGGTCGGAATTTTGAGTCAAGAGACCCGAGTTCGATCCCCAGGTAGCAGGCTCATACCAATGGGTTTTTCAAAAACTTATGTACGAATTACATCGTTGGCTTGTACATAAAGACGGCGACGGGCTCACCACATGTCACGTTGTTCCGAAAATATCATCGGTGGAAGGTGGGTCGAAAGGACTTAATTGTCTAGACTAGACCTCTGTCTACCCCGTTATAAGGAATTGCGTGAAGATATTTATTTTATTTATTATTTATAATATACATATTCAGAACAAACTATTGCAATGGAAAATGCAATAATTGCAGATGCAGCCAGAAATAAATGCTAAAATAAACAAGGCTTGGAAAAGATTCTTGTGCCTTAAAGAAATTATGAAAAATGAAAAAAGAAATTATGAAAAGAAATTATGTATGGGACATATCTCTAAAAACAAAATTACAACATTCAATTCATGCATACCACCACGCTTAACCTATGGAGCACAAACTTGGGCCCTTACTAAGAAGCAGAGTAGTGCACTAAGAATATGCCAAAATATTATGGAAAGAAGCATTCTAAATAAGAAACTACGGAACAAAATCAAATCATGATGATGAGCAGGTCATATGATAAGAAATAAGAGGCAAAAGTGGAGAAAGAATTGTACTGTATGGTACCCTAGAGACGGAAAAAGACGGAAAGGACGAATTAGAATTAGAATTATTTATTTCCAAAAATGTGGTGGTTACAATCTTGTCAATTATCCAATAATAGTGTCACACGATCGGAAGGTCGGAAGAGAGAAATTAGAAAGATCAGGAAAACAAAATTTTTTTTTATTTATCTTCACGCACAATCCCTGACGGGGTAGCCAGAGAGAACAGATCGCCAAGTGTCACGATCCCTACATACTTCTTTCGCTTCTTTCAGATTCATCATCTTCTTCATACATGCACGTCTAGGTATCCGAGTACTCCTGACCCTCCCCTCTTTGAGCAATTTGCTCACATGGTCTTCGAAAGTTAGTCTCGGTCTACCTCGACACCTTTTAATATTAACTTTCGCGCTATATATTTTCTTCACCATTCGGTCTTCACTCATTCGCTCAACGTGCCCAAACCATCGAAGAACGCCCTTATCCATTTTTGAGAAAAGGTCATCTTTCAAACCTGCCATATTGCGAATGTCTTCGATTCGCTTTCGGTCGGCCATGGTAAGGCCGCACATTTTACGAAGAGATCGCATCTTCACTGCATTCAACCTGCTTTTATGCTTCTTCTGGCATACCCCGATTTCGCTGCCATATAACAAAGTCGGTACCAACACTGCGTTATGTATTGCAAGGCGTGCGCTTTTCACAACGCCTTGCCTTTTGATTAACGCAGTCCGGGCACCATTGACTTTGTTCCCGGCAGCGACACGCCTGTCCACATCTAAATCACATCTTCCATCCCGGCTAAACGCACTCCCCAAGTATACAATTTCTAGACACCTGTTCTAGACATTCCTGATTTACCCAAATTTCCCACTTCGTTCTTTCTTCGTCCCTTTCAAATACCAGAACCTTAGTTTTATTAGCATTCAAACGGAAAACAAAAGGTCTGCCTATCAAGTTATTAAGAAGAAGGCGAAGAAAGTAGTTGCCATCGCAAGGGCTTAGGTACAGCTGTAAGATTTCCTGGGAATTCCACAAGGCCGAACCACAGGCCACAAGTCGAACCGGGAAGATTTTGACAGAAGACGAGAGCATAAAATAACGTTGGAAGAGCTATTTCAACAAACTTCTTAATGAGGAAAATGAGGGGGATGGAGTACTAGAGAATGCTAGGAGATGTGGACATGGTTAAAAGAAGTGACAGAAGAGGAGGTGAGGATGGCAGTACAGAGTATGAAGAATGGAACAACCAGTAGGGCCAGAGGATATACCAGTAGAAGTATGGAAGTTTCTGAAAGTGGATGGCTGGAAATGAATGACATTATTCTTCAATAAGTTGTTGCAAGAAGAGGTGATCTCCGATGAATGGAGCAACAGAATAATAGAATAGAATAGAAACACTTTATTAGCCATCAACAAACAACAGTTCACTAGCGCCCGTTTTTAAATACAAGGATAATTGTACAGGATCGCAAAAACTATCGGAGAATAAAGCTCACATCACACAGTATTAAGATATGGGAGAAAGTGATAGCGAGACAAATGAGAGAGAAGAGTGAGGGCCGGGAAACCACGGACGCCATATTTGCACTTCGCCAACTGGCCAAAGAACATGCTTATGGTATTCGTGGAAAAAGGCATACGATAGGGTACTCCGTAAGGTCCTGTAGTGTGTGAGGGAGAAAGGGCTGCTAGAGAAGTATGTGCGGCTTGTTGAAGTTGATACTTGCGTCCGGTCTGAAGCTGGAATCACCGATAAGTTCAATGTGGCTGGTTTACACCAGGGATTGGCTTTTAGCCGTTCTTTGTTCCTCCTGATTATGTATGCTCTCTGACATCGAACACACAGGAGGAAGCACTCTGGTCAATGCTATTTGCTAATGACATTTTGTTTGTCGGAGAATACGCACTTGATGTCCAAAGCAGGCTAGGAAAATGGCAAGAAAAACTGGAAAGTTTAGAAAAAAAAGAAAACCGAACACACTACCGTGACTTCGATGGTCCATCCAGTTTTTGTCATATTACCTTGGAATGTATTCTTACCAGTCTGCTCAGAATTCCGGTACTTAGGGTCATTGATCCAAAGCTTCGGCAATATCAACTAACAAGGCGAAAAGAATAGAATTAATGAAATGGCGACAGGTCTCTGGAATAATTTGCGATTCACGCATGCCCCTTAAACTTAATGGAAAAATTTACAAAACGATTGTAAGACCTGTCGTATTGTACGGATCAGAATGCTGGGGAACGAAAGTAATGGATGAAAGAAGAGTGCATGCTGCCGAGATGAGAACGTTGCGATAGATGTGTGGAGTGACTAGGAAGGATGAGATTAGGAATGAGTACATAAGGGGAAGCTTGAAAGTAGCACCAGTGACAGAGAAAGTGAAGAGAGGTAGGTTAGCATGGTTCGGGGATGTAATGAGGAGGGATGAATGTAATATAAGCAAAAGAATGTTAGAGATGAATGTCGATGGACGAAGAGCTATGAGGAGAAAAAAACAATGACGCATAGATTGTGCGAAAGAAGACATGTGAAAGAAAAGAATAAATACCGAATAAATACCGATGTTTAAAAAGGAAGAAGAAGAAGAAGGTATTAAAATAACTAAAATTTCTGATTCTTGATACCATATTATGCTCAAGCAGCAACCGGCAAATTGATACTTCGTTCTCATCACATTTTCAGTTAGCTTTCGTAATCAAATAACATAACAATAAAATTTTCATTATCAAATAGCTTTCCAATATCTTATCAAATATTACGATTCAGCCGCTAAAATACTGCTATGAAGCACACAATATTCTTTTTTAATCTTTTACATCGTACTAAATAAATGTAAATTTTCCACATAAAAGAATTGTCGAAAGGAAAAGAAAATTGAGTTGCTTTATTTTCGATATTTATATTAATTTCCGACAATTTTAAGTAGTTCTTTCGGTTACCATAACAATATTCGGTCTGTTTCCCTTTGACACCTCTTACGACACGCACGGGAAGAAAGGGAGTGGCAATATTCTTACACCGTTACCACAAGGTACTTAAATATCATAATAAATATTCGCATATAAAAATAAATAAAAAGTAAATATTCCATAAATATAAGTAAAATAAAAAGGATCAAATTAATAGACTTTTTTAACTTAATTGATATATCATTAAAGTTCCCGTGATGCTCCGCAGCATTGAATGTCCAGTTAAATATTCACATAATGTACATAATATGTACGTAAAGTAATCGGGATTAGTGAAATTATAATTATTCCAATAGCGACAGATTTCTTCAGAGACAGCTTAGTAATACACTTTTGCTTTTGGTATTTTATGCCCAGTTTTCTTTAAGGGTTCATCTATTTTTACGCCAATTAAAGTAATTTTTTTTTTGTAATTTACAAAGCGCAAAGTGTATGATCAATACATGATATACAAGAAAAGAATTTGAAATTAATGTTGTACGTGGGTTATTAACTAAAAAAACACTATAAACCTCAATCACTAAGCCTCAATTAAATATTACAGGAATCATCTTTAAAGGAGTGAAATCATAGTTTAAGTTAGATTCTTTTTTAAAGGAATAAAAGGATATAAAAATTTATATGTTTTATTTACATACATAATAAAATTATATTAAATAATAATTTAAAAACTAAGGTTTTGATATTTGATGAAACTTTGAAATATAGGTTAACCGCGAATGTCTAGAACAGGTCAATGAAAGGAGATTCGATCTTTTCGTAAAATGTGCGGCACTACCTTAGTCGACCGAAAACGAAACGAGAAGAGATTCGCAATATGGCAGGTATAAAAGATGATCTTATCACTTAAATTGATAAGGGCGTGCTTCAATAGTTTGGGCACATTGAGCGAATTATTGAAGGCAGAATGGTGATGAAATTATATAGCGCAAAAGTTAACATTAAAAGGTGTCGAGGTAGGCCGAGAGTAACTTTCGATAGTTAAAAGTACCCGGATACTTAGACGAACGTGTATGAAGAAAGTGATGATTTTGAAATGAAACGTAAGAGGTATGTAAAGATCGTGACACTTAGTGATCTTATCTTTCTGGCTACCTCGTTATGGTCTGTGCGTGAAAATAAGTAAAAAAAATAATTTCGATGTTGCAAGTTAAAAAAAATACTTACATAGTAACAAAAGATTTTAAATATAAAAGGTTAAAGAATAAACTCACAAAAAATATTAATCTATTAAATTATAATTCTCGTATTTTAACATGAAATGAGAACTTTCTCCCATAAATTTCAAAAAAAGTTGTGAATCGAATTACGCTTTGCGAAAGACTGCAAACGCAAATTGGTTTTGTTTGATTTTATACGCGCGTAAGGCATCAATCATTGACGTGTTCGCATGGAAAACGTGCGAAGAATTAGCCTCCTTATAGGAGTCAATACAATTTCAAATTATCTATCATTTAAAAAAAATTGGGCATATGAATGCGCAAATTTGTCACCAAGCATTGCTAATCAGTTCTGCCCTTCACAAGTCATTTTCAAATGAGAGGTCCTTAAGTAAACAACTTTTAACTCCATACGTTACGGAATATGGAAAAAATTGAATATAAAGAATATTCTGCACGATGTGTATTATAGTGTTGCCAGGTGTAGGAATCTAGTTATGTTCGATGTTCTAAATGTTGCTAAACGTTAAAATATTTCCATTTTAATTACAATAATATATGTATATATATATATATATATATATATATATATATATATATATGTATATATATATATATATATATGTATATATATATATATATATATATATATATATATATATATATATATATATATATATATATATATATATATATATATATATATATATATATATATATATATATATGTATATATATATATATATATATATATATATATATATATATATATATATATATATATATATATATATATACATATATTATTGTAAGTAAAATGGAAATATTTTAACGTTTAGCAACATTTAGAACATCGAACATAACTAGATTCCTACACCTGGCAACACTATAATACACATCGTGCAGAATAATTCGTACAACACCGAAATAGTTAAAAATCAAATTTGTAAAATATGGCTCTATGTATGTAGTCAGGGCTACTCATCATAACTTACCTGTCCGGTAGTTGTGGTATGGTATACGGGTATGCGACCCCGGCTTCCCTAGCTATTACTGTCCTATCCCTTGCCTTCCTGGGCGGTAATATCCTACCTTTCCTAATTCCCACCTTAACTTACCAATCTTCCTTTTCTCACAACCTATACTTCCCTTTCCTTACTCCTATTCTCTCCGCCAATCCAACGTCTGCCGACCGGATGGATGCATGGTTAGGGGCAAGCCTAGTCGTTAGCGTGCCACATTGCCCTGGGACCGGGCGACCCAGAATTAGGCTAGCCTTACCCTGGCATGCGGGGCTCTGCTGGGGTGGACAAACCTTTCCCTTGCTACTCGTGGGAACGCAATGGTGAATTTTACTTACCAAAATGGCGGCGATGTGGTTCGCCACCCATCACGTCTCGTTTCTCGCGGGGGCGAAAAGCGGCCCATGGAGAGCCGCTTCGCTACGTTGAAATACAAATACAAAAAAAAAAACAAAAAAAATACAAAAGAAAAAAATAAAACTGTTTATTTTATATGAATAATATTGAGAATATTATGGCCCCTATCTGTTTTTTTTTTTTTATATAGAAAAGGCCGGCAAAGGAGCAGGCGGCTCACGTGATGGTAAGTGATTACCGCAGCCCATGAACACCCGCGATACTATACCGCGATATTAGAGTGCCCCACCCCCCAAATTGGGGGAGGGGGTGTGTGGGCCTCCGGTTACCTGCACTCACCAGACGAAACGCAGAAGTTTGTTAGACTTCTACTTCACATTCATGCAACAACAATAGCTGATGCGTGGCTCTACCACTGTCTCATATCACTGTTATCTAATAGCAAATAATGTGTGTATTTAACATTTATTTCAAGTTTTCCGAATTTCGAGTTTTTCAACATTCGAAAACAATTTATGGCTTTGAATGTTCGGCGCAAAATATTCTCGATCAAATAAAACTAAACCTTTGTGGGTATCAATGATACCAATTTGTTTAATCTTCACTAAGAACTAACGGCGCGTATGATGGCTCAGTTAAATTTTCTTAGGTTAGGATATTTTTAGGTTGTTACAATCTCAATTAAGTGGACTTGGAATCTTACTATACTTGCAGCTGTTGCTGCAGCAGACGATGCTTGTGCCGTCAATGAAAGGTCTTGTGCAGAGTGGACATGGTGCCGCATCTCGTCAGGACCCAGTACAAAGATTGTGCCATCTTTAGTCCTGCAAATCAGCTTGGAAAATAACATGACCTAAGTAATCTAGGAACCTTGGGGATACAAGGTCCTTAGATTAATTAAGAATAGCTCTAGCCTTGTCAGTGGTAGGTTGACCCTAACAGTGAGAACGGCTTATAGACTCTACTAATATGTCAAGAATTTTTAAGTGGTAGGAGAAAATCTTAACTACTGAGGTGAGGGTCTTCTCCTTCTGGTAATCGGGAACACCATGCATTTGTAATATTTTACTCCGAGACCTCATCTCCACATTGTTATGCTGTCACCCCAAAAATTCTACTTGAATTTACAAATTCTAAGAGCAGTTAAAACAAAGGATCGGAATGTTTGATGGAATTTATGATTGATGTTTGAAGTTGGACTCATTGCTGGCATCGCGCTCTTTAGATCCTTTTGAAACTCAGCCATCCTCAAAATAAGGGCTGTGAAGTCTGCGATTTCCACTTGTTGGTTGAGGCAAACTGCCACTATGTTTAATAAAATAATAAATAAATAAATATCTTCACGCAATTCCCAATACAGGGGTAGACAGAGGTCTAGTCTAGACAATTAAGTCCCTTTGACCCACCTTACACCGAAGATATTTTCGGGACAACGTGACAGGTCGCCCGTCGCCGTCTTTATGTCCAAGCCAACGATTTAATTCGTACATAAGTTTTTGGAAAACTCATTGGTACTGCCACCTGGGGATCTAACTCACAATCACTCGGCTATCATGACTTATACTATGTTTACTAGTTTACTAGTTATTGTTTATTATTTTAAACTGAACTGGCAGTAGTTTCTTGACAAAAATTTATACGTTATTAATGTTTAGTAATATCTTATACATTCTATTATAGTTAAGTATTTTAAATACACATGTATTTGCATAGCGACATGTCGAAATGTAATTAAAATACATGTATAACTTTAACATCTGTAATTACCATATTTATTTAAAAAAATATATGTTACAGGTACATTATATTTGTTATGAAGGCCTTTATTTAGGTACAGCTTCATTCCTGAATACATTTAAACCACGTTGTGGTTCTATTAAATTTATATATTCTAACGTTTTAGCACACAATCATATCTTATGAAAGAGTATAAATAAATTTCTGTGAGTGTGAGCAGCATAGGAATGAGTTAACTATTGAATTGCCTAATAATACCCAACAATGGAAATTTAATTACAACATTAGTCTATGAGTATCCATTACCAACCAGATCTTAAGACAAGTTCTAGGGATCGGCAGACAATCTTCGATATTCTTTCACTCTTCTTTGGGGCTTAAAATTTGTGCAGATTTCTTCTCCTATGTATGTAAGTGTTTATCGTCCCATCCCCAAACATTATGGCTACCATCGCCAGTTCTATTCACTCGTTTCTCTATCATATCAACCTGCACTGTTTTCAAGTCATAAGCCCACCCAATCCTGGCCATAGTATCAATGAATAGTTTTGTAAAATTTAGCGAATAGTTTCCCAATTCGGCAGTTTTGTAATCCCATGGAAAAACGTGATGGTAATTATGAAAGCCTTCCCCAAAAACTATTAAGGACAGTGCTTTGTTTTCAACTGCATAAATATTTTTATCGTATGGCTTTGATCCCCAATAGTGAGCAAGGGAATTAACTAGCCAGGTTCCATTTAGAATGTATGCGTAACGTACTATTACACATACGTAAAATGCATTACATAGTGATATCTACTTCTTATGCTATTGCATAAGAAGTAGATAATATCTGTAACAAAATGTGAAAATTTTAATGTATTTTGGTTGTTAAATTTTCACACATAAACCTTATTACTAGTAACATAACTTAAACTAATGAATTTGAATGAATTTTTTTAGAGTTTACTATATACTCGTATAGTTTACATCCGGTGTTAACCTATAGGCTTCTTTTTTGCCAGTGAACGATTCTGTTAAACTGATGTACCGCGGTTCAAATTGCCAACGCTTTTCTATATTCATAATTTTATAAGAACGAAAGTGAGCTTTAGTTATTAACCGTCGTACTGATTTCAAACTTTTTCTTTTATTTATTAAATAAATCGGAATACTTATTTATTGTCTGGTATTTTCAACCAATATCTAATAATTAAACATTACAGGCGTATGAAACAGAATGGTCAGGGTTAGAAAACCGTCCTACATTAATTTTATTATTTACCTTTATGTATTATCCAGATGTATGAATACCCCTCAGATAAAAAATATTACCATAAAGCACTCTCCTTATAATACATATTTTATTCATAGTTGGCTTTCATCTGATTCATCAGTCTCTTTCTGCATGCAGAAATTTACTTCAAATAAAAGAAGTATTGACTGCTTAATATCATCGAAATAAGATAGTTAATTGACTCAGGTGTTACTTTGCGGAAATTCATTGTAAAATTGTTATTGTTAAAATTACTTTGCACCATTCCGCATGCAACTATAAAAAGGTATATGCTACCTGGTCCGATGAGAAGAAGAGCACCACCCTCCCTCCCACAGAAGTGTGCGAAGAGACTCTTGGGTCGCTCATCGTAGAGTCTACTCGCACTTGTTGCGTTTTCGTTGGTGGTATATGTTACCTGGTTTAAGTGTAGTGGTGGTGGTGCATACAGTGGAATTAGTGCACGCATCTCTAGGAGGAAGAGTGGTGCTCTTCTTCTCTTCGGAACAGGTAACATATACCTTTTTATATTTGCATACGGAATGGTGTGAAGTAATTTTTTCAATAACAACTTCATCATCGAAATACCCACCATTACAACTTCTATTTTTCACTTTTAAGCTGTATATTTTCTTTATCATTCATTCTTCGCTTATTTGTTTAAATTTCCCAAGCAGAACAACATGCCTTTTTTGTTTTAGCAACAATGTCTCTATTAAATGTACCACATTGCAAATCTCTATTGAAAAAGGAATATTTGTATATGGCGATATATGCACAAAGAGATCGCATATCTACTGCATTACTTTCATCAAGTCGGCCCACTGATGATGTAAAAACAACCGATCCTTGGTAACATCAAGTAAAATAGCCGTATTATCAGGCGTCAGAACAAAGCTAAAGCAAGTGTAAACTACCAACAAATTTAATTGAAAGCTGAGCACATCAATGAAACAGAGACATCACTCTCTTCGTGATTTTCACAACTTATCTGTTAGCTACAACTTTTTTAAGTGTAAAAGAAGAACCGTATAAGTATGCTTACTTCTTTTGGAAACGTAGCACTTGATCAGCTTTTAGATCGCTCAAATCGATAGTCTTCCTTTTTGATTTAATCATAATAAATAGGTAGAAAGAAATCTAGACAATTTAGTCCTAAGTGGGTTGAACCCACATTTTATCGTAGCTTATTTTGGGACAACGTGACTAAGCTAAAAATATAAACGGTACATAAATAAAAAAATATCTCATTGGTATGCGCCTAGCTTGGCTATCGTGACAATGAAGTATAAAGATGGAGTGCAAGTGACCTCTATTCTATAAGTCTTAATGTTACGTCCAGATTACAGATTTTTGTATTTATAGTCTATTTTAAGAAAGCAAATGGGAACCCTGACGTTTTGTGAATTCATAGTAATCTCAGGTAGAGTACTTAAAATAATTAGGCTTGAAAGCTCCCTCACTTTCACCCTGCATGTTGGTAAGTATGCAAAAATACAATAAACTTAATTAAAAATAAATTAAACTATAATATATATATATACTAATTAAACTATATATATGTTGAATATTGTCTGAAATAGGCGTTCATATTTTGAATAGTAATCTCAATTCATGTTTGAATTTCTTCGCATTTTTTAAGAAAAGTCACAACATTAATTAATATAGTTTATTTTTAAATAAAGAAATTAAATATCCTCACGCAATGCCCAATACAGGGACAGACAGAGGTCTAGTCTAGACAATACGTCCTGTTGACCCACCTTCCACCGAAGATATTTTCGGGACAACGTGACAGGTGGTAAGCCCGTCGCCGTCTGTATGCCCAAGCCAACAATATAATTAATAAATAAGTTTTTGAAAAAAACCATTGGTACGAGCCTGCCACCTGGGGATCGAACTCGGGTCTCTCGACTCAAGTCAACCACTCGGCTATCGTGACTTGCATTCGTGATTTGATTTACATTTAACTAAAGTATGTAGTTTAAAGTTTTGTTCGATAACTTTTTGCCATCTTGTAGGTAGGTCCTACAAGATGGCAAAAAGTTATCCTATTGCTATAGAAATTTTGGGGCTTCTGATCAAAATACCGCGACAATTGGTTTTTGCAATCCTCTCACACTGCCAAAAGAATTCTGAAGAGACCGAAATCTGAAGGTGCAAGCTCAGGACTATACGGCGGATGCATTAACATCTCCCAGCCAAGCACTCTTAATTTTTTCTGAGTGGCTAAAGATATGTGAGGTCTAACGTTATCATGTTGAAAAACCACACTCCATCTGTTGATTAATTCCGGACGCTTTCTCTCAGCTTCTTGCATCTTCATCAGTTGTTCGCAGTTGAGTTCAAATCAACGGTCCTGCCTGGTGGTAACAGCTTATAATTAATAATGCTCTTCCAATCCCACCACACACACACACACAGCATCATCTTGTTGCGAGTTAACTCGGGTTTCGTCACAGTCAGTGAAGCCCGACCGGCCTTTGGCCACGATATTTTTTCCCACGTTCTTGTCGTACGTGATCCACATTTCATCACCAGTTATCAGCTTCTTAAAAAATAGTTCGGTTTCATTACGTCATAATAAAGAATCACAAAGGAGTACATGGTTCATTAGGTTTCTTTCAGTGAGCTCGTGACGTAACCAAATATCGAGCTTTTTTGTGTACCCAGTTTATTTAAAATGCGCCAAAACTGTTTTGTGGTCAATTACCAGTTCTTCACCTACGTCGTTACTACTGATATGCCGATTTTGCTCCACTTTTTCAAAAATGGCATCCATTTTATCCGTAACAGGGCGACAAGAGCGACGTGTATCTTTTACATCAAAATTTCATGATTGAAAACTCTTAAACCAAATCTGTGTTACTCTCACAGACACTGCACTAAGTCCATCAACATCGCATTTTTACCATTTTTGTAGTAAAATTTTAAATGCATCGAATTTCGAAATGATTAATATTGAAATGAATTGAGTGCCGCAGCAGCGCAACCTAAGTTTTTGTTTTTTTTTTTCTCTCAGACAGATGTAACTTGGCGGAATAACCATTTCGAAATGCATCAGAACAAATGTTTGCAAACCGGTTTGCACCTAAGACTCTTGTCTTTGGCGCAAGATTCCTGGTACAGCGATGATGATTATAACAAACCCTCCCTTACGGAAAAGACTTATGTCCTCAATAGACTTTAACAGACTGTTGCGCATATATGTATCAACATTGAATGAACCAACCAGAAAAGCAATTGTATTGAAGAATGTCAACATTATTCGTAGTGGAAGATGAGCTTTGTAAGACTTATGTGACCATAGTCTATGTGCACCGGCTGTGATGCCAAGGCCGGAGCTCACTACCAAGATAAATGCTGTAAACACACAAATGATAACTACTCTAACTAATCACACTATTTAAACAAATATATTTTATATATATATATATGTATATATATATATACATATATATATATACATATATATATATATATATATATATATATATATATATATATATATATATATATATATATATATATATATATATATATATATATATATATATATATATATATATATATATATATATATATATATATATATATATATATATATGTATATATATATATATATATATATATATATATATATATATATATATATATATATATATATATATGTATATATATATATGTATATATATATATATATGTATATATATATATATACATATATATATATATACATATATATATATACATATATATATATACATATATATATATACATATATATATATACATATATATATATATACATATATATATATATATATATATATATATATATATATATATATATATATATATATATATATATATATATATATATATACATATATATATATATATATATATATATATATATATGTATATATATATATATATATACATATATATATATATATATATATATATAAATATGAATTGGTTGAAGTCAAAAAAACAACTTGGTTGTGTATAGTTACCATGCCAAGTTGGTACGAGGTATTAATCTTCACGTATTTCTCAATACAGGGTAGTTAGTAGTCTAGACATTTTATTATTTTTGGCCAACAATTCACCTGAGTTTATTATGGGATAACGTGACAGGTGGTAAGGTTGGCCAACGATATAAACCATACGTATCCGATCACCCAACTTCAGTTAATTTAAAGCTAATATCGTGATGAAAACATTTTTTGGTCGAAGACAGGAGGGTCAAGAGTACTCGGATACCTCGACGTGCATGTATGAAGAAAATCATGAATCTGAATCAAGCGATAGAGGTATTTAGGGATCGTGATACTTGGCGATTTGTTCTCTCTGGCTACCCCGTCAGGGATTGTGCGTGAAGATAAATAAATAAATAAATAATTTTTTTTATATTCAAATTAGAATATTTCGGGATAAAGTATCAGTGTAGCTTAGTTAGCTTAATATTTCAACAAATATTAACATACCTTCAGCCAAAAACATGCTATCAAACAATAAATAAATATTAATTTCAGACAAAAATATTTAAGAAAAGAGGAGGATTAATAATATGAGACTATATATTTATTATGTTTATGCTAGGATTCTTGATATCCCAAGAATTTTGTAAATTCAGTAGAATTCAACTTACCAAACAGGTCTGTTAACCACATAACTTTAAATAGGGCAATATAAAACCCATATATTACCGCTAAGTGCAAAATAACAAAAGCAAGGACATTTCTCCACACTATATCTCATTCTCTCCTTTCAACGATAGAACGTACTTGAGAAACTTCACCTTCAGCTTTAGTTTCAAATAATGTGCATGACATGGCCTGTGTGCTGTGGTGGCTTTTTATGCTATAGAAATAAAAAAAATTGAACAAAACAAATTTATTTCTTTACATCAGATTTAAAATAAATAAACAAATAAATATCTTCACGCAATTCCCAATATAGGGGTAGACAATGGTCTAATCTTGACAATTAAGTCCCTTCAAACCCACCTTCCACCGAAGATATTTTCGGGACAACGCGAGAGGTGGTGAGCCCGTCGCCGTCTTTATGTCCAAGCCAATGATGTATAATTCGTACATAAATTTTGAAAAACCCATTTTCACGAGCCTGCCACCTGGAGATCCAACTCTCCAGGTGGCAGGCAAGAGTCTCTTGACTCGAAATACCGACAACTCGGCTATCGTGAAATCTTAATATTATATTTAATTAAAATATTTTTTTAAATTAATCAAACTATCTGTCCTACTTTTCTTCGAAATCCAAAGCTGTAAAATCCGTGGCTATAAGTCTATGCATTTAGATTCCCAAGATGGTAGTTTACTATCTTACTTTAGTATACTATCTTGACCATCTGAAAACTACCTATTTAAAAAAAATATCGATACTTAAGATCCTCATAAGACCTCTTAAATTTAATATTTTAACGCAGGACTCCAAAAGTGACTTCACATATTTCGTTCCTAGATTTCATATATTATCGTCAAGTCTTTGCAGAATTTGATATGTGAAATTTCAACTTAAGCAATTTCCGGTTTGAACGATTACTATAATATACAATAACTTTTTTTTTATTACAACAGGAAAGGTTTGAAATAAGAACTTGTAGAAATAGAAGTTAAATAAGAACGCGTAGAATAGAAGTAGAAATAGAAGTCGTATGCCATGATAAAACAAACCTTTTTAACGATTTAATTAAAATTGCTAGAAATTTCTATAACATTTCCTAAAAACCTTATAAAATAGTGTCACGTCTAATTTTTATCACGGATCGCGTTTATGTGACAAATTTAAATTTTTTATTAAAATTATTAATAATTTTATTATTCATCTATACATTTTAAATTATAAATTAAATTATTAACAATATTAGTAAACAATTTTTTTAAGTTTTATTAACTACGTAACGTCTGTCACAAGATCAATCATCAAGTAAGAGCTATTTTTGGTAGGTAGGTGCATATAGACAGTTAAATTCTCTTTCCTTTTATTATAAACGCTTTATATAATGTATACGCTATACACAATATAGGTGTTCATCTCACTTAAGTAATAAATAACTAAATATAAATAAAAATAAATACGCTTAAGTAAATAAACAAATAAGAACAATATTGCTAAACTCATGGAAAATTCTTCTCGGAAAATAGGATTACTCATTTTTAGATAGAAGAGCAAATTTATTTTATTTATTTAAAAATAACCAATACATATGATAAAATTCTAATTAACGTTTTCTTACAAGATTAAGTGTTGATTCATACAACTCGCTAATTCGTTAAAACGCATTATAATTTCAAATAATTTATATTTCCCTGGTGTGTTGGATATATTTTAAGTTCACGATAAAGTTCTATCTACTGTTATGCAATAAAAATATTAATCACAACAAGAAATATAGAGATAAATGTATATTTCTCCCTATATATATATATATATATATATATATATATATATATATATATATATATATATATATGTATATATGTCCCGCAGCCTTACCACATTTCCCCGGATCCCTCACTAAGATCATCACACGCATACATTTCTCTATAAAATTCGCTCCATCGCTGCATGACGTCCGATTTTTCTGAGAGGACGTCATTGGTTCCCGAAAGCACTTAATTCATTCTTAAGGCTGTCGCACCACTCCGGGCCCTTCCAACCTATTTCCAGAAGAGTTTGGAGTTCTCCTCGAAGTTGTGCGACAACCTTTCGTCCGCTTCCATTCTACTCCTTTCACGCACTTCCTCAATCAATGCTTTCGTGTGAACTTTCTGGAGCTCATATCTGTCTTTCCTTTTCTCTCTCATGTCCTTATCATTACTAGAGGCCAAGTAGTCTAACCATGCTTTCTTCTTCTCATTTACAGCTTCTTTCACTTCGTCATTCCACCATGCATCACCCTTTTTACTACTTCCTCTTTTCACAGTTCCACACACGTCTTCCGCTGCACTAACCATTCCATCTCTAAGGCTCTGCCATATTTCTTCCACACATTCTTTCCTGACATCGATGCTGTCCAGCTTTTCGGCTACCCTTGCTAGATATTTATTCCTAGTGTCCGCTTCCTGAAGCTTCCAGCTTCGGATGCTACCGACCGACTGTGGTTCTGGTATCGCCGTCTGGTGGCGCCAACCCGCGAACAGACCCCTAAATCTAGTAATCACTAGATAATGATCCCTTCCCAGGTCAGCACCCCGGAACACTCGTGTATTCATCACCTGTTTTCGCAGTCGGTCATCCACCAGGAATAAATCGATCATACTTCTCTCATTCTCTCTTGTTCTAGTATACAAATGGATTTTCTTGTGACTAAACATAGTGTTTGTCACAAGAAGACCCTTTTCCTTGCATACAGACAGTATAAGCTTGCCAGCATCGTTAACCCTTTTATCACCAAACATTCCAAGCACCGACTCGTACCCTGGCCGAGCGGTACCAACCCATGCATTCAAATCACCACATACAACAATTCTTTCGTTTCCTCTAACCAAGTCTAGAACTTCTCTTACATTCTCCTAAAACTCCTCCAGCTTAGCTCTGGACGACGAAGCTACCGGCGCATAAACAGCCAAAAGGAATAACTTCGTCAGTCCCAATTTAAAGCGAACCCAGAGAAGTCTCGAGTTCACAACCTTATATTCAGTCATAACATCGACCAACCGAGACGACAGCAGCACCCCACTCTTCCCCACTCCACACCCTGGCAGGCGCTCTCGCTCTCCGGGACTCTGGACCATAGAGCTAACGCCCCGCCAGGGAGCTCTTCAGTACCGCTGCCCTTCCGCTTGGTCTCCGACAAACACACGACATCTAATTCTCTTTCTTTCATTATTTAAATCAACTCATTCGTCTTATCTCTCATGCCTCCTCTAATATTCCACGTGCCAACTCTGCACTCCGTCCTCCACCTTCCGCCGTGTCGGGCTGTGCGTGACGGGTGGCGGTCCCCATCGTCGCTTTGCTCGCTGCATTCCACACCAACGGGCATTAACCCGTGCGCCTTGGGGGGATGCCTAACCGTCGTTGGTATATATATGTGTATATATATATATATATATATATATATATATATATATATATATATATATATATATATATATATATATATATATATATATATATATATATATATACATATATATTTAGTATATTTTTTTATAGAAAAGGGAAACAAACGAGCAGGTGGCTCACGTGATGGTAAGTGATTACCGCCGCCCATGAACACCCGCAATACCAGAGGCATAGCAGATGCGTTGCCGGCCTTTGAGAAAGGTGTGGGCCATCGGTTACCTGCACTCACCAGACGAAACGCAGAAGTTTGTTAAACTTCTACTTCACGCCGGTATTCTGTGGGGACGTGGTACTTCCCCAGTCGAGCCGGCCCATTCATGCAACAACAAAAGCTGGTGCGTGGCTCTACCACTGTTATTTCATTATATTATTATATTACATGTTATAGTTACATATTGTATTTCATGTAATATATATTTTTATATTACAATATTTATTTTTGTTTATTTACAGTTTGTTCAAAAAAAATCTATATTTTTTTTATTGATGCACCTGCTACTATATTTTGCCACGCCACGATTTGACTGGAAAAGAATGCCAATAGGCATTAAGTCCGGCCTTTGCTACCTTATTTTTAAGGTGAAATAATAAAGTCTTTAAATAAAAAAAAATTAATTTATTTACTAACACTATGTATCATTTTATGTTCTGTTTAAAGCTTGTTCGACTTTCTAATATCTTAAGGTAATTTTTTCCTGGCATTTACTGGTTCAAATTGCGAATAAAATGATAAATGGCCTGGTGAAAACGTAGTAAAAATTGAATTTTCTGGTTACAGTCGTTCCTTTAAATCGATAATTTATCCAAGAACTAAATTCAAATTGTATAACAATTTAATTTAATAACAAAAAGTACAGTATAACTTACATACTTTAAATTCAATAAAAAAATCCAGAACTAAATTAAAAGTAAATGACACGAAGTACTTTAATGGTAATCTATGATTTGACAGTTACTACAAAATTATTTTACTAGTCTTAGAAATAATGCTTATTTAGTATTAGATATTAAGCTCCGTTGAAATGTTTAACAAAAATGGTCCATTCTTTTGTCGTATATCTCTGTCTACTTAAGTTTTTAAGGTACACCGAGAAACATACATTATTATATTTATAACTGGAAAACTGAAACGTATGTACTGACTAATAACATGAATGGGAATCAATAAATAATCATTATTACTATGTTATAAAGATAGAAAAAAGCCGCAGGGTTAGGTGGATCGTAATTTGAGTTAAGAGATTGATCGTTCGATCCCCATGTCCATATTTAAAAATTAATGACCCTTTTGAATTAAAAGTTCATTTACTTCTTATTTTATTAAGGAATCTGTTACATCTTTTATTCTTACCTTCTTGATTTTTTTTTTTGGATTTTGCAACGTTCTCAATAACGTACTTAATAAATTTGCGCAAGCTTAGACTTCTTAGAATTCTTTTACTCATTTCGCCGAACACATTTTTCGGGACAACGTGACAGGTGGAGAGCCCGTTGACGTCATTATGTCCAAGCCAACGATATAATTCGTACATAAGCTTTTGAAAACCCATTGGTACGAGCCTGCCATCTGGGGATCGAACTCGGGTCTCTTGAGTCGAAATGCCGATCACCCAACCAATCGTGACTTTTTATACTTTTTATTTTGTACATTATATTGTCATTTTATTAAGTGATTTTGTTTAATTATACAAAAAAATCTTTTCCATTAAAAAACTAAACAACCACTAACTTAATTACATTCTTTCATCAGCATCTTACTTTATGTAATAATTTTGGTCACGGGTCTCCCCCCGTGACCAAAAGTATTCCCCGACCACGGATGCTGTAAAGCATCCGAAACGTCGGGAAGTAAAAAATAGTTTGTAAAAACTAATTAAAAACGCGATAAAATCCGAAAATCGTTTTATTTAAAAATTTGTAATGCTAAAAACATTTTCTGAAAATCTAATACAATTTCATATTTCGGTTAATTGTGGTACAATAAATTTTTACTTCAAAGATATTAGAAACTATGAAGATGACGTATTTTTTTTAACTTAATTTCAGTGTAAACTGCTGTCTGCAGACTTGTAATCTGCTCCATTCTTTTTTGGGCCAAAATTCTTCGACCTGCTAACAAATTCTGAAAACAAACAAATTTTCGTATTCATTCACGCCATTCGCATTATTTGCAAGAAACCAGTATCCAGTTTGTAACTAATCGTCTGATCAATTTCCCATGCGAATATTTTAAACTCAAAATTCTCAAAAACTTTCTATTGTTGTGCGACAATAACAATTTCCTTCGCCAGATTTCCAATTTCTGTCTGTTGTAATCAGTACCCAAAATCATGACAAATAATATCTTGCTTACTTATTGATCTACTTATAAACGCTACTGCAGGGTAAAGATTCTCTATCTCCTGTAACATGGGGTTTCCCACAATCACCACGCTTGGCAAATGGTTTGGTGGTAAAAGTCTCTTGAAGAAAACTCAAGGGAAGGAAGCAGGTGGTATATTCTAGTGCCACAGCTACGTATACACAACTTTGGACACATAGCCGTGGCTATCACATCCTATTTGCAGAAAACAATTAATAAACTACTTTTCTTTATAAAAGTCATTAATGTATTATGTATTAATTATTTTTCCCACTTTATGGTGCCGGGTAAATATCGCAAGATGGCTCGAGGGGCAACAATTACATTATTATTGTTTTAGCTTAGGTTATTTATGTAACGGTAGAGCAAGTGGCCTAAAAGTCTTTTAATTCATGTATGAATTGAAAAAAAGCTGCTATTATAACATTTGGAATTACAGCGGTTTTTAATGATTTAAATAATGTATTTAACTTTTTATCTACGTCTACATACGGCTAAGTCACGATAGCCGAGTGGTTGAGTAGTCGGAGTTTCGAGTCAAGAGACCCGAGTTCGATCCCCAGGTGGCAGTATCGTACCAATGGGTTTTTCAAAAGCTTATATACGAATTACACCGTTGGCTTGAACATAAAGACGGCGACGGGCTCACCACCTGTCACGTTGTCCTGAAAATATCTTCGGTGGAAAGTGGGTCGAAGGGACTTCATTGTCTAGTCTAGACCTCTGACTACCCCTGTATTGAAAATTGCGTGAAGATATTTATTTATTTATTTATATTTTTTTAACTTTTTATTTAACCCTTTTACTATGTATATCCCGAAAAAATTAAAAGGATAATAAAATAATGCATATACCTTAAAAAATTGACAAATGATCCTTACGGCATAGGCCTACGTCTGAAAGTGAACTTTAACAGGCAGATATAAGTGCTACTTTCAAAAATAATTAAAAAATAGATATTAGTTACACATTCATATCATATTAAAAATTAAATATACATTATATTCATTATTATAATAAACTTTTAGTTGTTTTTATTGGTATTAAATTAAAGAGAAAAAATGTTTAGTTGTTTGATAAATTTAGTTGTTTCTATTGTGTTACGTAAAATGCAAGCACTAAATTCATTTTACGCGTCGTGCAAATTCTGCGTAAAATATTTCTGCGTATAGCAAGATCCTTGCGCAGACTTCCGCTTGTGATCCATGACAAAACTGAGTACTGTTATAAAGCAACAGTGACCTTTTCACGTAAGGCCTCCATGGCTTAACGTTAAGTATAATATCCACTTATGCTTCAGTTAAATTTGGATATTATACTCTAAAGATACAAGCAAAGCAAGAACTTTTGTCGAAAGAGATAAATAACTCAACTGCTGACGTTATTTAT
>JAGSMR010000011.1:8432500-8442500 GCA_029286605.1 Sericinus montela | reverse complement strand
CTCTACCACATATAACGCTTAAAAATAAATTTTGACATAATTTCATGAAATCGGCGCAGTGTTGATAAAATTGTATTTTTGGACATTACAATTATATTCAGTTATGATATAATTAACTAATTAATAATTAAAATAACAATTCTTTATTTTTAGTGATATTTTTGAAGGCGGTTAAATTAAAAAAATCTGATTTTTCAGTGTAGATAAACTTAAGTACGAGTACGTGGTGATAATTCATTACGAGGACAAACTTAAGGTGACACACTCCTATTAGTAGATGAAGCAGATGACCTTAATAACACTAATGACTACAATATGCGAGAATTTTCAAATCAGTAGTAGAAAGTATTAAGCGCACATTTTATCCGATATCCTTTAAACTTATGTGTCGGGCAGTATCTGACAACAAATCGAATATGTATGTTACATAAACGTTAAGAAGTGCAGTGGCTTCTTGCAGCAGCTCAGCATCCTTACAAGGTACGATATGAACACAAGTGACTTAATTCCATCACAAAAAAAGATAATTATCCAAAATGCTTATAATATTTTGAGGAATTTTCTTGAGCTACTTCTCTTAAGTGAATTTAACTTTTAAATATAATTTTCCAAATCTGTTTATATATGACGGAGTCATCAGATAACAATCTTAAAAAAGGGACATACAACCGAATTTTTAACTTCCTCCTTTTTTTCAGTTGGTTAAAAAAAGAGACTGATTTTAGGAAAAAAATGTATATCAAATATAAATGCATATTGCGTTTGAGTGTAACTTGAAAAGATGTAAGATAGGTGATTTCCAATACTTGATGTGAAATTTGTGAATGATTGTTCTTCATTTAAAAAACGACGACGACGTTAGTAGATAGAACGACCGAATGAACAGTTTTCATTTCGAACATTTGAAGAACAAGCAAACTCCTGTCACACGTCGTCGTGAACTGGAATTTACTCTTTCGCTTAGTTTATCTTTTAAGAAGAGACGCCAAAATTAAATATTCTTTACTACTTAATCTTATATAAATAAAAAAAGTTCAATTAAAAGAAAATATTTTAAATAAACGAAAAACCAAAGTAGTTACTAACCCAGCATTGTTATTGCCTTATCCCTGTTCCTTTTCCCGGTAGCTGCACTGTTCTTCAATTTTTCGTTTTTGTATTTCAGTTTTAATGCAATCAGCAAATATATCACGAATATAACAGTCATAGGGAATATGAAAAATGTGAATAAATCGACAGTCATGATAATTTGCATTTTCCCAGAAATTTTGAAGAAACAATAAATGCCTTTCTTCCGCTCGAATACGAAAACATTAAACACTTGTAGCATGCAAAATAGACAGGACATCATCCAGTTAAATACAACTATTTTTATGACACGTGATATCAAAATAAGAGACTGACGTAAAAATGGCTTTGAAATTACAATGTATCGTTCGATAGTAAATGCGAGAATTGTTAAGACACTGCAATTGCTCAGACAATCCCATAAGACGAAATGGATTCGACAGCCGACTTTTCCAATCGGATAATAATCAGGCATCCAAATCATGTAGACTTCGATAGGAATGCACAAGGCGGTTAAAAGATCGGTAATCGCTAGATTAAATAAATAACAGTTGGTCGGTGTTCTCATAGAACGATTCCGAACAATCACTGCACAAGTGCATAAATTTCCCAATAAACTTAAAATTAGTAAAATACTTAAAAATACACTTAGTAATATCTTGTATTTGATATCTTCTATCACGCTTGTGTCATCTATTTGTTTCATATTTGGATATAAGAAAAACGATTCGTTATAGAAAGATTTACTATTATTAGGAAACACCATTTTTTATTTCACAAACTATGGATAAAAATGTTACTTCTTAGTAACTAAGACATATCACAAGTTTCTCTAGACAGCGATAGGCAAAGACTAACTGATAGTGTAATATATTTATTTTTTTCTAACAGCACTCACTACAGGATGTTTCTATTTTTGCTTATTCTTTCTACTATCACTACTACGATATTGGCGGACGAAATCAGATGCACGTAACTGCTATCCATCTATCGGAGACCCAACACCTTGTTAATGCCTTCGGAGCTGCAGGTTGCAATCCAGATAGTATGGTAAATATTGATGTTTCCACGAAAATCGAGAATGAAAAAAAAATTTTCATAGGTCGTTATATTAACTAAGAAAGTATTCATATAACCATTTATGTCAAAAATGACTAGATGTGTTTTATGGTTATAAATATTATATGAAAGCTAAGGAAAAATAAAAAAAAATTATAGCAAAGTTAATAAGTCACTATAGCCGAGTGGTTGGGCACTCGGAATTTCGAGTCAAGAGACCCGAGTTAGATCCCCAGGTGGCAGGCCAATACCAATGGGTTTTTCAGAGACGGCGACGGGCTCACCACCTGTCACGTTCTCCCGAAAATATCTGTGGAAGCAAACAATTTGATAGCAGTACGAAATTGTTTGCAGGGTTTAGGGATGGCGCTTATCCAGCAGTGGTAATTTATAAGTCAAAATTGGGTACGGATGAGGTTAAGATGATACATTTGACTATCGACTTGTTTTTTTGTGCGCCTATCGAGTTTTTACGAGCCAATTGTCAGCCATGAACAAAGAGTGCATATTTAACGGCTGGGTCGTAATCACTAAAACACTCCGTAACCTTTTCTTGGTGAAATCGGGTGAGTCTCTATCACTCGTAACCACTTCTGCGTAGACTTAAACCTCTATTTTTACGGAATACAAAGCATTTCCAAACAGGAAACCGTTTGGTGGGAGCACTAATATCCAGACTCGGGTTAGGAGGTAACTGGTGTGTGGGGCGGTATACGGACTACAATTATTCCTACATTCGTCTCTACAAATTTTTTAAACCCAGTCAATTACTCTGAAGATCTGTGGCGATAGGGATTCCGTGATAGGTCGTTCCAAGCTGAAATGCAGAATGCGGTGCTAGACCATCGTTAGGTGGACCAAAATACGTAAAATATAATCAAATAAAGTATAACTTTATTTGATTATATTTTACGTATTTTATTAATGTATTAATAAACCGAACCCGACGAGAACATATAGACGTATATGTCCTAAAATAATATAAAAAACCTGGAATAAATCTCTTAAAACACCATTAGTGTAAATGTAATTCAGTGAAGCCAAACAAACGCACAAATTGAAGGCGTCTCTAGAATCAGTTCGCAGTTACCCTAATTGAAATTATAATGATTACATAGTCATTTTACGTCTCCATGTAGGGAAAAAGTGTTTGATATTTTCAAAAATCGTATTAATTTACAAACCAAGCCAATTGAATATAAAAAATATATATTTATATATATATATATATATATATATATATATATATATATATATATATATATATATATATATATATATATATATATATATATATATATATATATATATATATATATATATATATATATATATATATATATATATATATATATATATATATATATATATATATATATATATATATATATATATATATATATATATATATATATATATATATATATATATATATATATATATATATATATATATATATATATATATATATATATATATATATATATATATATATATATATATATATATATATATATATATATATATATATATATATATATATATATATATATATATATATATATATATATATATATATATATATATATATATATATATATATATATATATATATATATATATATATATATATATATATATATATATATATATATATATATATATATATATATATATATATATATATATATATATATATATATATATATATATATATATATATATATATATATATATATATATATATATATATATATATATATATATATATATATATATATATATATATATATATATATATATATATATATATATATATATATATATATATATATATATATATATATATATATATATATATATATATATATATATATATATATATATATATATATATATATATATATATATATATATATATATATATATATATATATATATATATATATATATATATATATATATATATATATATATATATATATATATATATATATATATATATATATATATATATATATATATATATATATATATATATATATATATATATATATATATATATATATATATATATATATATATATATATATATATATATATATATATATATATATATATATATATATATATATATATATATATATATATATATATATATATATATATATATATATATATATATATATATATATATATATATATATATATATATATATATATATATATATATATATATATATATATATATATATATATATATATATATATATATATATATATATATATATATATATATATATATATATATATATATATATATATATATATATATATATATATATATATATATATATATATATATATATATATATATATATATATATATATATATATATATATATATATATATATATATATATATATATATATATATATATATATATATATATATATATATATATATATATATATATATATATATATATATATATATATATATATATATATATATATATATATATATATATTATTTGGTAATCAACATAATTATATTTTTCTTATAATTATCTTAAGCAACATGACGTATAATTTTTGTCTCTTTTGCCATATAAAAACGACATACATTTTATCACAAATCCGTCACAGTCAATTGATTTTAATCTCTTCTCATAATCAATCAAATAATAAGGACAACATCCGGACGGCCTAAGGGGTCCCTAACTTCTTAATTTTTCTTTAGGACTTATAATTTCTGTATCTTTCTTCTCCTTCATATGTGCGTCTGCATCGTTCCATCCCCAAACATTATGGCTGCCATCACCAGTTCTTCTTACCCTTTTCTCAACAATATCAGTTGATACAGTTTTTAAATCATAAGCCCATCCAATCTTAGCCATAGTATCAATAAACAGTTTTGTGAAGTTTAGCGAATAGTTGCCTAATTCCGCAGTTTTATAATCCCATGGGAAAGTGTGATGATAATTATGAAAGCCCTCTCCCAAAACCACTAATGATACAGGTTTAGTTTCAACCGGATTAATATTTCTGTCATACGGTTTCGAACCCCATAAATGAGCGACGGAGTTGACAAACCAGGTTACGTTCAATACGTAAACGTAACGAAATATTGCACATACGTAGAATGCATTCCATAAAGTTTCACCCCACAGTGTAGGGATGTATGTAGGTAGTATGAAACAACATAATGGCATGAGAAGCATGTAATACCTGTAACAAAAAAAAATCCGTACAATCTTAATGTTTGTTAAAAAGTGTGGAAATTAAGTTATTACAATAAATAATTTACTTATTTAAACTTTGTTGTTAAAGAGGTAACATATGCTTACTTTTTTTGAAAACGAAGTACAGGATCAGCTTTAAGATCGCTCAAATCAAGTGTCTTCCCTTTAGCTTTAATCTGTGGATGCTTTCTCACTAAAAGCCACCCTATATGTGAGAAGAAGAAGCCCCGAGTTGCGTTATGAGGATCGGCGTCGGTTTCGGAGTACTTGTGATGCATTCGATGGTCTCTAGCCCAGTCCAGTACAGAGTCCTGTTAATAAAGTAGAAATATATGTATGTAGGCTATCGGGCTGCCAATATTTCATAATGTAGTTTAACAATATTAAAATGTTAATTGATATTTTTAATTTGATTAAGTTATGCTGAACTTTATGTTTTTTTTAATTAAAGAGAAATTTAAAAATTAAATAACTGATACTGGCGAGATTCGAACCTGCGACCTCTGCCATGTCGCTTTTAAGGCGTTAGCGATATGTACCGAAAGATATTCCAGCTCAATGTGCGTAACTTTACAACTGAACTGGATTGAGGTGCGGTGAAGCAGATTCCCCGAATTGAATTTCTCATTAATTTATCTTATGAGACTTGCAATCGCAGTAACTAAATCAGATGCTGTTGGCTTGCTGCTTGTGGAAAGTTTTTTGAATTTAGGTTTGATGAAACGACAATAATCTTATCGTATCATCAAACCTGTGAAATTTATAAGGCAACAACCATGCCCTCTATTTTTATTTACAGATAATTTTATCAATGGCACCTACCAAATTTTATAAGTAGTTTAAATAAATAAAAAATTAAATATCTTCTCGCCATTCCCAATACAGAGGTAGATAAAGGTCTGGGCAATTAAGTCCTTTCGACTCACATAAGATATTTTTTTGAACAACGTGACAGATGGTGAATCGATCTAACGACATAAATCAATTCCGATCACGAAACCACTCGGCTATCGTAATTAAATAATAAGTTTAATATCCATAATACTTTCGGTTCCTATTTGATAACAGTTAGTCATAAATAACGAACACGTGGATAGCATGCGCTATTCGTCCACCTTTAACATCATTATCACCAAACTACTAACCTCGACCTCGCGTGAAAGATAGTATGCTTAAAAGTGATCCCCGCGCGACGGATTAACCTTCATCATTTATATTGTAAATTTCCACTTTAGTTTTATTTGTTGACAGTGAGATATTTTATCTAACATGTTGCCATAATTATCATTTTAAAGTACCCATAACATTAAAAATTCTTCAATGTCCTACACATGACATTAAATGTCTCAGGTCGGGTTATCGCTGCATGATATCGATTTATTGTATTTTACGTTGATTCAATCTCTCGACTTTTTTATAAAATGCAGATATTAGGAGTGACTACTTAATATTTTGTCTTATATTTCAAACACAAACCGACGAGATCCTATAAATGTAGCTTTTCTAACGTAAAAAGGGAGCTAAAATAAGGATAAACTATTTCTAGTTTGTAGCTGCAATTTTGTCTACGCATTATGTTTATAGGTGTAAATATAGGCTCTACCCATAAACCCATGTCTTAAAATCAAAATCAATTGAGGAAAATCATTCTTCAGGAGCTTTACGCGACGTTTTAAGTCCGCTGCGTGAACTTTCTCTGCTATTTGAAACTCAACTATTATTGAGTACTATGTGATGAAGCGCAAAAAATCTACACGTTTATATATATGAGAACTTGCATCCTTATTAAAATCGAAAAATCCAAAATGTCATGAAACAATTGGGTTTTTAACAGGGCTATTTATATCAATATAATATGGGTTCAAAATTCGTAGAATACCGAAAGACTAAGAACAGTAATACTTTAAAAAGAGCAATATAAATGAAAGGAACCGATATATATATATATATATATATATATATATATATATATATATATATATATATATATATATATATATATATATATATATATATATATATATATATATATATATATATATATATATATATATATATATATATATATATATATATATATATATATATATATATATATATATATATATATATATATATATATATATATATATATATATATATATATATATATATATATATATATACATATATATATATATATACATATATATATATATATATATATATATATATATATATACATATATATATATACATATATATATATAAATTTTGTAATAAAAATAATTTTCAAATACATCTTATTTCTCCGGTTCAAATTTCGAAAATATTGTTTCATGTCTTTTAAAAAAATAAGTCACGATAGCCGAGTGGTTGGGTGGTCGGGATTTCGAGTCCAGAGACCCGAGTTCGATCCCCAGGTGACAGGCTCGTACCAATCGATTTTTAATAAAACTTACGTACGAATTATATCGTTGGCTTGGACATAAAGACGGCGGCGGGCTCACCACCTGTCACGTTGTCCCGAAAATATCTTCGGTGGAGGGTGGGTCGAAGAGACTTAATTGTCTAGATTAGACCTCTGTCTACCTCTGTATTGGGAATTGCGTGAAGATATTTATTTTATATTTTCTTCCATTTCAACATTTCATCAATATAATATGGGTTCAAAATTGCAGAATACCGAAAGACTAAGAACAGTAATACTTTTAAAAGAGCAATATAAATGAAAGGAACTGATATATATATATATATATATATATATATATATATATATATATATATATATATATATATATATATATATATATATATATATATATATATATATATATATATATATATATATATATATATATATATATATATATATATATATATATATATATATATATATATATATATATATATATATATATATATATATATATATATATATATATATATATATATATATATATATATATATATATATATATATATATATATATATATATATATATATATATATATATATATATATATATATATATATATATATATATATATATATATATATATATATATATATATATATATATATATATATATATATATATATATATATATATATATATATATATATATATATATATATATATATATATATATATATATATATATATATATATATATATATATATATATATATATATATATATATATATATATATATATATATATATATATATATATATATATATATATATATATATATATATATATATATATATATATATATATATATATATATATATATATATATATATATATATATATATATATATATATATATATATATATATATATATATATATATATATATATATATATATATATATATATATATATATATATATATATATATATATATATATATATATATATATATATATATATATATATATATATATATATATATATATATATATATATATATATATATATATATATATATATATATATATATATATATATATATATATATATATATATATATATATATATATATATATATATATATATATATATATATATATATATATATATATATATATATATATATATATATATATATATATATATATATATATATATATATATATATATATATATATATATATATATATATATATATATATATATATATATATATATATATATATATATATATATATATATATATATATATATATATATATATATATATATATATATATATATATATATATATATATATATATATATATATATATATATATGTATATATATATATGTATATATATATATATATATAAATTTTAAATGGGTAATCAGCAACCAATTTTAAGAGGAGATGAGTTATTTCGTACCACAAATCAATTGAAAAGATAAAGAATAAAGTCACGATAGCCGAGTGGTTTGGTGGTCGGAATTTCGAGTTAACAGACCCGAGTTCGATCCCCAGGTGGCGGGCTCGTACCAATGGGTTTTTCTAAAACCTATGTAAGAATTACATCGTTGGCAGGGACATAAAGACGGCGACGGGTTCACCACCTGTCACGTTGTCCCGAAAGTGGAAGGTGGTCGTAGGGACTTAATTGTCTAGACTAGACCTCTGTCTACCCCTGTATTGGGAATTGCGTGAAGATATTATATTTTTTTATTTTATTTTACAAATCAATTGAAATTCAGCCAATCCCATTACATACCAGGCAAATTAGTAAGCAAACCCAGTCTCCCTCTTTCTTTCTTGTGATCTCTTTAGCAAACTATTTGATAAAAGTTATATTTCCCGTGCGAAATTTAAGTAGGTATGTGTAAGAAACTACCGATAGAGTTAATAGATGAAAACATGTTATGACTTCAATAACAAGAATCAGAAAAAGTATACATGTATATTCAGACAGAAGCTAGACAATAGAGCCGTTTCGACCCACCTTCCACCGAAGATATTTTTGGGTCAACGTGACAGGTGGAAATCCCGTCGTCGTCTCAATATCCACGCCAACGATATAATTCGTACATAAATTTTTGAAAAACGCATTGGTACAAGCCTGTCACCTAGGGATTGAACTCGTGTTCTTGACTCGAATTCCAACCACCCAACTACTTGGCTGTCATGACTC
>JAGSMR010000011.1:8407500-8427500 GCA_029286605.1 Sericinus montela | reverse complement strand
AAAATACAGTGAAGCAGTAATTATTCAAGCATTAATTATGTTATTATAATTCAGGATAATTATAAATTACGCCCGCAAAGTTACGCGGTTTTTTGCTTACAGCGTATGAATATGCTGTAAGCAAAAAAGGTGCCTAGCTGGTAAAAGAAATTAAAATATTTATTTTAATTATATTCATAGCATGATATCATATGATAGTCTGATTATAAATAAAAAATTAAATTATAAGATTTAATTTGAAAACTCCTTCCGGCATTTGTATGAATATTTTCATAAAGGCATAGGTAATTAATAATCAGATACAAAGAAGCACAAAACTATGTATGTATGTATATATATATATATATATATATATATATATATATATATATATATATATATATATATGTATATATATATATATATATATATATATATATATATATATATATATATATATATATATATATATATATATATATATATATATATATATATATATATATATATATATATATATATATATATATATATATATATATATATATATATATATATATATATATATATATATATATATATATATATATATATATATATATATATATATATATATATATATATATATATATATATATATATATATATATATATATGTATATATATATATATATATATATATATATATATATATATATATATATATATATATATAGTCCTCCTCGTTGATTTCGACCACGGCGACCCTAAACTATAAACTACATGTAACAACATTTTTTTTTTTTTATTTATATTAGAAATATATTAACTATTTCCTTTTATGAGCCCTGATATGGCTAGCAAGACCAAATTTAGTTTTAAAAACCCTATCGCATGTGTGACAGTACAGCTGACCCTGCAAGTTATAAGTGTAAGTATAAGAGAGCTTGGGCTTCTCTTTCCGAACTTGACGTTGCGTGTCAAGCGTTTTGAGCCGAGTTTCCTCAAAAGCTTTAATTCTTTTAAAAATATTAGAACGCCAAGATGATCTTATTGTGGCTTGTTCCTCCCAACTTGCAGGGTCCATACCGCAAGCGTTGAGATGTCGCTTCAATACGTCCTTGTAGCACAGATGCTGACCACCTTGTTTACGCTTGCCCTTAGCCATTTCGGAATAAAACACAGTCTTGGGCAACCGGGCGTCATCCATTCGAAGGACGTGGCCACACCATCTCAGCTGACGCTGTATCAGGAAAGCTTCCATGCCATAAAATCCGGAGCGACGCAAAACTTCTGTATTAGGGATGCGATCCTGCCATGGAATCTTGAGGATGGTTCTTAGACACCTTAGATGGAATGTGTCGAGTTTCCTTATGTCAGCTTTATAGAGGCACCATGTCTCTGCGCCATATAAAAGGACTGGTATGATTGCCGCTTTATAGACGCTGATTTTCGTTTCTAGCTTAAGATCATGAGACCTCCAGACACGAGTCACGAGACGTCCGAAATTGGAAGTTGCAATGGCAATGCGTGTTGGTATTTCCGAGGCGAGGGTGTTGTCTTGTCGAATATAGCTTCCCAATTATTTGAAACGCGATACTTCTTCTAGTGGTTTCCCATCTAGAATTAATTAATAAATAGACAAAGAATTAATTAATAGACAAAGCGACATTAATTCTAGATGGGAAACCACTGGAAGAAGTATCGCGTTTCAAATAATTTATTTATATAATAAATATATAAATAAAATATTTGAAATGCGATACTTCTTCTAGTGGTTTCCCATCTAGAATTAATGTCGCTTTGTCAGCTTCACAACTCCTTGGTGGCTGTTTAAGGACTTGTTTCTTGGGGGCACTGATTTTAAGGCCGAATCGTAGACAAGATTGGTGTAGTGCGTCAACATAACTTTGGAGATGCGTCATACTATCTGACATGAGGCATACGTCATCGGCATATGTAATCTCTATTACGGAAATCTTTTGCAATTTAGACTTCGCCCTAAATCTTGTCGTATCAAACAAGCCTTTTTCAGTACGAAAGTTGAGTTGAATTTGGTCACCACAACATTGTAATGCATCTTTCATAACAACTGCGAAGTATATAGCGAAAAGAGTAGGCGCCATCACGCAACCCTGTTTCACTCCACTGGTGATTGGAATCTCCTCAGAAAGTTCGTTTTCATGCTTTACCTGCGCTTTCATGCCTATGTGAAATTGTTGTATGATGTTTACAAACTTCTTAGGACATCCCAATTTCTGGAGAACAAGCCACAGACACTCGCGTGGTACTCTGTCGAATGCCTTCTCTAAATCGACAAAGCACATGTACAATGGTCTTTGATGTTCTAGGCTTTTCTCCTGGAGCTGCCTTACCATGCTGATTGCATCAAATCGCCTCTATTAGGGCGGCAACTGCACTGGCTCTCAGGCAAGAATTTCTCGACTTGCTTGATAAGGCGAGCATTAATAATGTGCGTTAAGATCTTCCCGGCACTAGAGAGAAGAGATATACCTCGGTAAGAACTGCAGTCGGAGACATCTCCTTTCCCTTAATACAGCTTACATATAATCGCATCTCGCCATTCCGTCGGAACTTCTTCACTTAGCCACACTTTTTAACAAGCCGATAGAGTTCATTTACAATGTTCTTTCCGCTGTACTTATATATTTCGGCAGGAAGTTGGTCTGAGCCTGGTGTCTTTAAGTTTTTAAGACGCATAACTGCTTTCATGAACTCTTCGAAAGTAGGCGGATCATCTAAGGGTTTGCATATCGGCTGTTCTTTAAGCAAGTTTACGTAGGCTAGATCGACGACTAACGATTTAGGATTTAAAACGTCGTTAAAGTGTTCTGCCCATCGCTTAAGTACGTCAGCTTTATTAGTAATTCGGTGTTGTCTATTTTTGGAGTACATTGGCGCTAATTTACGGACTCGGGGACCTAAAACTGCGTGTATGCTCTCAAAGAACTTGCCAAATTGGTGAGTATCGGCATAGTGCTGTAATTCAGCTGCTTTTTCCTTCCACCACTTGTCGTTCAGTTCACGAACTTTTGATCTTAATTCGAGCTGGGCTTTCTTTTTGCTGAGTGCATTTATTGACTTCCTATTCAGTTCAAGTCTGTGTTTTTTAACTAGATACTTAATATCTCTATCGCATACGTCAAACCAATCTTGGTTTTTCTTGGAAGATCTTCCTAAAGTATTCAAAGCACAGTCATGATGACGCTCAGCAAATAATCTCCACTCATCATTGATGGAACAATTGTCACTGTATTGGCCATAAGTACCAAATTTAGTATCCAACATATTGCCCAGTTCAGATGAGTTAGTTAAGCTTGAGAAAGATAATTTTGGTGGAATTTTATGTGGTGCTCGTCGTGACGCTTTTAATTGTAATACCATATTTGATCTAATAAGCCGATGATCTGTCCAGCCTATCGCGCCACGTATAGCTCTTGTTATGATAACATCACGGAGATCTTTTCGACGGACAATGACGTAATCTAAAAGATGCCAGTGTTTAGATCTGGGGTGCATCCATGAAGTTTTGTATTTTTCAGCAAGCCGGAAAAATGTATTTGTGATACAAAGGCCGAATTGCGCACACAATGACAGAAGACGTAGTCCATTCTCATTGCATTTTCCCACCCCATGCCTGCCGAGGACTCCGTTCCAAAGATCATGTTCCCCGCTGACACGAGCATTAAAGTCCCCCAATAAAATTATTTTATCATGTCTGGGTACCGTTTCAAGAATCAAGCGTAGGTTTTGGTAAATCGACTCTTTCTCCTCCTCTGATGAAGGTAAATAGGTGCATAGGCGCTGATAAGATGGACGTACTTGTTGTCATTGATGGGCAAGCGTAGGGTCATAAGCCGATCATTAATTCCTTTGGGTAGATCAATCAGATTTAGGTGGTTGCGGATAGCAAAACCCACGCCACAACCTGCCCTTTCACTGACAGGACGTCCAATCCAGTAGTAAGTGTATCCGCCAAGTTGTTCGCATAGCTCTCCACTGCCACACAGATGGGTTTCACTAACTGCTGCAATATCTATGCTGTAGCGAGCCAATTCCCTTGCTATGAGTGCAGTTTTTCTTTCCGGGCATAGGTTCCGTTCATTATCTAGCAAAGTTCGGACATTCCACGTTGCAATGCATAATCGTTTTGATTTTGAGATAACTATTTTCTTTTTTTGCCCGCTTTAAACGATGTCGAGGCGCCTGCGGCCAGGCACTTAGATGATGCATGAAACGGACTATTTTTAAGCCACCTTTTCTAGGCCCCTCCCCTGTGCAGAGGAAAGCAGAGCGATCCTAAATAGGGCTGATTTGTCACCAGTCGTGCTGCCGGACCCCAAATCCCGTTCCAATCGATTCAGGGAACGACCTCTCTCTCCTGGCCGCCTACGTGCAGAATGCTAACTAAAGCATTGGCACATCCTTGAGGTGTTTCGCATTACCTAGTCACATCGATGGTCTTAAATATACAGTATCACATCAATGTTTGGTTCAGTCGGGGATCAACCGATAGCTACTTCAAAGTTGTTCATGAAAGTAGCCCCTTTCTCTAGGTTTAGCCCACTGGCGTGGTTTACCGGAGTGTGGCCGCTGTGACTACAGCTTCTTGGAGCCACCATATATATATATATATATATATATATATATATATATATATATATATATATATATATATATATATATATATATATATATATATATATATATATATATATATATATATATATATATATATATATATATATATATATATATATATATATATATATATATATATATATTAATTAGTGAAAAGTAATGACAGAAACGAAAATATAACTTTTGAAATATCTTTATATGAATTTATATATATATATATATATATATATATATATATATATATATATATATATATATATATATATATATATATATATATATATATATATATATATATATATATATATATATATATATATATATATATATATATATATATATATATATATATATGTATATATATATATATATATATATATATATATATATATATATATATATATATATTTCATTTTGGAAAAGGAAATTGCACAATAAGCATGCCTTAATTAGTGAAAAGTAATAAAAATATTACTTTTGAAATATCTTTATAAGGAATTTATTTAAAGTATGATCTATTAAAAGGTGTCGAGATAGGCCGAGACTAACTTTCGAAGACCATGTGAGTTAATTACTTGGAGAGGGTAGGCTCAAAAGTACTCGGATACCGAGCGTGCATGAAGAAAATTATGAATCTGAAAGAAGCGAAACAGGTGTGTAAGGGTCGTGACACTTGGCAATCTGTTCTCTTTGGCTACCCCGTCAGGAAGGATAAATAAGTAAGAAGCATCATCTGTATATTATTTTGTGAAGAGAAAACTATTTACTCCTTTTTAAACAAACTTTTCTTGCAGAGATGTCGTGTAAATAATTGTTGTAAAATAATAATAGGTATTTTAAGAAGAAGTATACAACCCTAAATAAAATCAAAGTTAAAATATAATACACGCTTAAAATATATTTAACTAAATAAACTATTATATAAACAAACATTACACATACAGTGTATGTAACGTTAAGAGAGTTAAATTCTGTAAAACCTTTGCCATGTCACAAACTTATTTCGAGAATTAGCATTCCCAATATGATAATGAGAGCATTAATAAAAACGCGTAGCTCTAACAGTTATTCTCACTGGTCCCGATGCCAGATAATGTGACCAAATACTAGATTATCTCGATTATTCCCTAAGAATACGTCATACAAATGTTGATTTCTAATTAAATTCGTATCTTCTTCATCTTATTTTTACCCTTATCCCGTACCCATTCACACCCACATTAAAATGTGTTATGTTCCCGTTTAAAAGATAGAAAGCCAGGGGTATTGCATGTAATAAAGTATTTCATCTTAAAAATGTTACAGAACGGCAAAAGAAATCGTTACAGGACAAAACGTTTCTAATTAACATAAATAAATACATACATAGTCAGGGACAACATCACATACATTGCTCTGATCGCATAGTAAGTGGCTATAAAACACATGTTATGAACCAGAAACAACGACGATGCCACAAACACCCAGATCTGAGACAATGTAAAAATAGTGTTTTTCTACATTCACTCCTTCGCGAATTGAACCTTGGAGTTAACGACTCCATCAAAACCGGCGTGTAAGCTCTCGTTGTATTATGGTAAAGTTATATGATGCCTATGTGGTTGTTATGTCATTTTCAAATATAACACTAATAATAGAAGGTTAAAAAATATAATATATATAATACATAATAGAAGGTTATAAAGTAATTAGTAAATTTAAATAATAATAATAAATGTAATGCGTGTTTTACCAGTTGCTAAAAATATTAACTACTTACATAAACCGGGGTTGTTATGTGTAACACAAATGATTAAAAACTTTATTCCACTTGTTTTATGTTATTTAATTAATAATAAAACTAATATCGTTAATCATGGCACAACAATATCAGAGCACTTCGTAAATTTTCAGAACCCAAATGGTAACTGCAACGCAATTTCAATTGTAACACGGTGTAAAACAACGCTACGTAGTTTTAATTGCTTTCGTCACCGCCAAATCATTGATGCAACTATGTTTATGTTTCACCTTTTGCAACCTGTAACCCGTACTAATGTACTAACAATGAAGACCCATTCTTTTATAAATAGATGTTTGATTAGAACATCAATTGATAATATTCGTTGAAATTTAGTAACTGGAAAACTATGAATTAACATATTAGCAACTATTCATTATTAATTTTGGAAAAAGCACTGAATAACTGGTTTATATATTAACAAAATTATATTTTTCGATATGTGATTTCTGGCTGTTCTAGATTTATTAGCTTTGTAAAATTAAATAAAGTAGCGGGTTAAATATCTCTGTTCCCAAGTTCATCCGCGTATATACTTGGATGACGATAATTGCGATTTCTTATTATAACATTATTACGTTAGTTTAATCTCATTCTTTTCAAATAATCATAAATTCTCCTGGATTTTCTGTACAATAAGTACCACAATACTTTTTTACGCATATAATACTTCGATCTATAATGTTTTTGCTGTGTTTCCTTGTAAGTTTTTTTTATTTAATTTGAGGATTTGTAACGTTAAAGTAATTATCAAGGGACTTTGCAAAAATGTCTAATCCAGATGGCATACCTTACGCGTGTTTAATCCAGATGGCATACCTTACGCGGAGTAATGATATTGTATCAACATTACGAAGGATTTTAATCAGTACATTAAAGTTGAAATCTTTTTTGCAATAAGAATACTCATAACGTGAAATTGTCAAACCCTTACTTAAAAGTGAAGTCAGAGCTACTCAGCACAAACGTCCCAACGAACGAACTTATTACAAAATAAGAGTTAATATCAATATCTAAAGTTTTCAGTAATGGAAAGTGTGAGATGAGTTTCAAAAGTAGCGACTGTTTGAGCATAGAAAGGCGAGCTAAGGCCAATACTTATTCATGACAATAAAAGTTGGACATGGTTAAATATTCAAGAAAATAGAAGAAATATAGTGGATTTGAGAGCATTGAAAAGTATGGTACATGTAAAACTGAGTGTAAGAGTGAGGAACAGCTTTATTTGAGAAACATACAAACATAAAAAAAAGCTTTAATGGATTGTGGTAAAATGACTTATAAAGCCAATGAAAATTAAATATTTTTTTTTTTAGATTGTTGCTTAATTCTTCAAATTCTGAAATAAAATTCTTATATCATGAAACATAATAGCCTAGAGTTTAGGTGAACAGAATTTAAATAAAAATAAATAAATATAAATATCTTCACGCAATTCCCAATACCCCCTGTATTAGACAGAGGTCTAGTCTAGACAATTAAGTCCATTGGATCCACCCTCCACCGAAGATATTTTCGAGACAACGTGAGAGGTGGTGAACCCGTCGCCGTCTTTTATGTCCAAGCCTACGATATAAGTCGTACATAAGTTTTTGAAAAACCCATTGGAACGAGCCTGCCACCTGGGGATGAAACTCGGGTCTCTTGACTCGAAATTCCAACCACCCAACCACAATATCGTGACTTTTTGAACAGAATTTGGGTAAAAACTGTCTACTCTAGTATTGGGATTGTTGTTCAGGTACATTTTTTATCAATTCTTGAATTTTAATGGAATTTTTCGAAAATACGTATAGAAATAAAATAAATTATTTGAAATTCAAATATATAAATCATAGAGATAATATTTATTAACGAAAACTGATGCGCTTATACGGATATTTAATTAAAATATACGAAGCCAGTATGTATGGAAAGAAAAGACGAGATTAGTTACAAACACAACGGAAAAGACGCATGATATTTTGCGTGGTACTACTTCAGACCTTGTACAATTATTTTAATTTAAAATTAACACTTTTTGTAACAATAAAATAAAATAAATATAAATATCTTCACGCAATTCCCAATACCCCTGTATTAGACAGAGGTCTAGTCTAGACAATTAAGTCCATTGGATCCACCTTCCACCGAAGATATTTTCGAGACAACGTGAGAGGTGGTGAACCCGTCGCCGTCTTTTATGTCCAAGCCTACGATATAAGTCGTACATAAGTTTTTGAAAAACCCATTGGAACGAGCCTGCCACCTGGGGATGAAACTCGGGTCTCTTGACTCGAAATTCCAACCACCCAACCACAATATCGTGACTTTTTGAACAGAATTTGGGTAAAAACTGTCTACTCTAGTATTGGGATTGTTGTTCAGGTACATTTTTTATCAATTCTTGAATTTTAATGGAATTTTTCGAAAATACGTATAGAAATAAAATAAATTATTTGAAATTCAAATATATAAATCATAGAGATAATATTTATTAACGAAAACTGATATTATATATATACGCTTATACGGATATTTAATTAAAATATACGAAGCCAGTATGTATGGAAAGAAAAGACGAGATTAGTTACAAACACAACGGAAAAGACGCATGATATTTTGCGTGGTACTACTTCAGACCTTGTACAATTATTTTAATTTAAAATTAACACTTTTTTGTAACAATAAAATAAAATACATAAATAAAAATTTATACATATTTTTTTCAATATTGTTATCTTACGATGTGTACAGATACTATAAGTTAATAATATCTTTTGGCGGAAACAATTGTCAATTGTGTCATTTCTCACTTCGGTCGCAATGAGGTACAAGTGGCGTGATACTCTTACGACGCGGGACACAATCGAACAATGATCGTGATAAATGAGGACGGAGGACCGGGGAGTTCAAATTCTCTTTCATACGATAATTTAGTTTTTTCACGTTTAGCTAATTGTTTCGCTTACATTCGTTAATGTTCTTTAAATAGCTAACTGATTAGCAAAATAAATTTCCGTGAACAAGTATTCCATATTTCTGGCGTAACTTTTTTATCAGATGAAACATTTATATTTTCTCTTATCATGATACATTCTGTAAGCAAAATCCTTTTATTTAGTATAAGTGATACATCTAAACATATAAAAATGTTATTTTTCGACGTAGGAACTTGTTTCATTTTTGTACAAATTTATTATTTTTAAAATTTATCACCGTTTCGTAATGAGGTTCTTCTGACGGATAAGAAACCGGTACAAGCAACTTCGTAGTTATCCTCTTTGTAGTAATATTTATCATAATTTACCATGACACCTGTATTAGGATAGAAATTTATATTTTTGACGATATACATTTAGAACTCAAAAATATAAAAGTTAATAACGACAACCTCGACATGCCCTAGACCCTGCGCTGTTCTCCATCACCGGTCTGTTAAATTTTAGTATAGTATTTTTCAGAACGATTATGACACCGGGTGCCGGTAGTCACATTCAATACAAAGGACAAACGCGATAACGTAATCCACGGGATAACGTATACCATACCTTATTTATATCATGCTATACCATACCACACAGCAAAAATAACTTATTATTCCTAATAATTATCTCATCTTTAGTTAAAAATAAAAAGCCAATGATTTGTGTAATTAAAATAATATTAAAATCAAATAAACTACTACTTACATCCCAAAATAATTTTAATGGTAATTATTTTCGAATTAACAGCAAATGTAAACAACACTAAGATATCAATATATAATTCTTGAGAATAAAATTCACAAAACAAAAACAGACTTTATTAAATTATAAAAATTAATTAATTGCTAATAGTTTTTAAATGGATCTTTTTTTATTCTCTAAATAGTAATCTGTAACACTGAACTTAACTGAATGAAATCTGCACTTTTCAAGTTGTGACCCGATTAAGGTGTCGCGAAAGACTGCGAATGTAAATTCGTTTAGTTTGGTTTTATACAATGCCATTAAGCTGTTACGCTCGCAAGATAGGTGCCTATAATCAGTGTGTCTTCTGACCCATCCCATGCGCCAATTTGTGATCCTCATCACTCTATAGACTTTAATAAATAATATTACTTAGTACTAATACACATATTTTAGTTGTACGAATTCTGTATTTTGAAATTGCGCATTTATAATATTATCTAATTTTATGTATCTTTACGCACATTACTATTATTGAAAACACTATATTTCACAGCTAGATATCTAGCTAATGTGCAGTACATTAGTGTGACCTTAACCGTCCATTCATAACGTAATAGATGCTCCGCAACTTCTACATGTTTCATCATTGCAATTAAATTTTCAAAAGAAGTTATATTAAAGTTATATATAAGACATAAAAATATAATGAAGATTTTACCTGGCAGTTATGTTGCTATGTTTAAATTAACTCGAAAGAATAAAAATCTGAGACAGGCTATGGTCGATAAATTTAATCAATACAAGGATACATATTTCATATTGCAGTCCTAATCAAGATATTTAGCTATGCCATAGATGAAATTTTTAGTAAAATTCAAGGATCAAGACTAGTTTTCTATATTTTGAAATTTTAGGAGTAATAATATAATTTTTATAATAATTTAATAATAATTTAAATAATAATTTTTCTTTAATTTAGAAATTAAAGAAAAAATAAAGGAAAAAAACCTTATAGATGATATTTTCTAAAAAGAAAAATCTAAAAATTTAAATTCTTTCTATAAAAATATTACTTTAATTATTTGTGAATATGTAGGCAAATGTTTAACAGAAAAATATGACAACAGAGAAATATAAAGAAAGACTGGTTACTATAAAGAACTATTTTAATCATGATAACTGTTTCCGGACAAAATCAGAAACTGAAAACCAAGAGAAAACATGGCAACACTCTCACTTCTAAGCAACCATATCCTACACGCATCCGTAGAAATTTTATTAATTTAAGAAAAATAAATATAAATAAATAAATATCTTCATGCCATTCCAAATATAGGAGTAGACAGAGGTCTAGTCTAAACAACTTAGTCCCTTCGGCCTACCTTCCACCGAAGATATTTTCGGGACAACGTGACAGGTGGTGAGCCCGTCGCCGACTTTATGTCCAAGCCAACGATATAATTCGTACGAAAGTTTTCTGCTCTCTTGACTCAAAATTCCGACCACCCAACCACTCGGCTATCATGACTTAAATATAAAAATTATAAAATATATTTCAAATATTTACTTCAAAGGCTATTGTAGTAATTTTATTTAGATAAACATGTCTTTTTCAGTTCTCTGTGCCACTCCTATACACATAATAAAAATCATTTTTTACTATCAACACTCTCATGTCATTTCGCTCCAACCAATGATTTGATCCGCAACAATGCACGAAGCAGCTCAATAGCACGGCGATCACGTGGCAATATGTCATTATCTCATTCACTCGCTGAGTTAACGTTACAGTGGTGGCTGAACGAATGGCACGCGTTTAGCGTGCAACATTTTGCTACTGTTTTGAGTTAATTCACCTTGGGGGTCACCTTGTTGGGAGAGTCGGATATTGATATGCTGTAAGTCTTAAAGTGAACTGTAGTCCGTGTCAATAGCGTTTATCGTTATGTAAAATCAATCTTACAGAAAAAAATAGTTTCCGGAAAACATTCTTCGGTTTCCCCTTCTTGCATTATTGTTCCAATGGAGTGAGACAGAGTCTTGCGGGAGCCTAACGTATTGCCATACGTTAGATGAGTCACTGACAATATCTTAGAATACGCTTCCGTCAAAACAAAAAAACAATTCTTAGGGAATTGTTAATTTATATCACACGTTACGTGTAATATCCGTCCAGGTAATACCTATACAATATATATACTACACAATATATATACTACTCAAGCTAAATTTTTTATCTGGTTTTTCTTAAATCGATTGAAACTCTGGTCATAGAATTTTGGGATAGATAATTTAACTAAAGTTCTCTAAATTTTTAGAGATAAAAAGGCTGGGTTAGGGTAATTTTATATTTAAACAATACATGGATATATACGCAGAAGTCCTTCGACCCATGGAAGTGTTGGTGAAACACTGGTTATAAGCCCAACGGTGTCTTAATGTCTAAGTTGATGATACAATATTTTTTTTATATAGAAAAGGGAGGCAAACGAGCAGGTGGCTCACGTGATGGTAAGTGATTACCGCCGCCCATGAACATCCGCAATACCAGAGGCATAGTAGATGCGTTGCCGGCCTTTGAGACAGGTATAGGCTCTTTTCTTTTATGTATGTAAACACACGCATAATTAACGTAACTCAAGAAAAATACATTATTGTTCATATAATTTCAAACTTTAATTTAAAAATGGAACATTAGTACGACAGACATTTCTTTCATCGATTTATTACCCGGTAGTACTAATTACTCCACAGAGGGATTTTAGTATTACCCCGGCAATACTTAGCTCATTCTGAAAAGAAATTAGAAAATTCTATAATGAATTCTCAATTTTATTAGTTGAAGTTACTTTTAAGTCAATAGGCACCTTAGTTAAAATAAACTGAAAATATTGATTTAAAACCTCAACAGATTATTAGGGCAGATGAAATTCGGTCAAAACACCTACAGATCTATTTCCGCAAGACTGCAGTAATTTAAAAAAAGCGCCCTTAAACCTCATCGATGGACGACAGAGAATACGGAGATGATAAAAGAGAACGATACACAAAACTTAACTTAATTTATTGCTTCATGTACATGTTATTATATATAATGTTTGGCTTCTTTTTAACTTTCTGCATGTTAGCGCCAATATTATTAGTTACGCATTAAAATATACGTATAAATGCACATAAATCATTTAAAATCATCATCCAACTTACAAAGAACACATACATCATCCTTGAATCGAGTACAAAAAATCATATTCATCACAATAATGTTTTCCCTTAGCGTAACTCGAACCCTTAGCTTCGAAGGGAGGGTCTACCAACTAGGCTATATTGTTATTAATTTTTGCTATAACTGGGGGAGCCAGAGGTCTACCCCATGTCTGTAAAAATGGGTAAAGATGGATTATATTTTTATATTAACATAGTGACCTACTTCTGCGTAAATTGAATCAATTAATAATTAAAATTGACGATAGCCGGATTAACTGCGACTATGGGACGTTGAAAACCTCAGTCCCTCCGTAACCACAGGTGCTGTAAAGCACTTGAAACATCAGGAAGTCTATAAAAAATAATACGATAAAATCCGTAAATAATCAAATTTCAAATAACTTTTAACATATTTAACGTACTATTTAATATCATGGTGGTTACAGAGTGCTGGCTTGATATTCAGTATCCTTTAGTGCCTAGTCTTCATGGATATATTAAGTTTCGTAATGGTTATATATAAAATGTGCTCAACATAAAAATAAACTTCATGCTGAATCTAAGCTCTATCTTTATGATAAAATTAAAACATCTAATTTTAACTTTTACTGAAACTTTTATGTAATTCTTTTAGGCAATATTCAAAATTAATATAATGCCGAATTATTAATTTCTCAACAATAAAAGCTCTGTAGCAGATGTGCGATTTAGCGTGCCTCAAAGCAGTATCTTGGGAACGACTCCTTTTCTCTCCTACATCAACCATTTTTTTATCACTCGATTTAGGTTGTTGTCTCTCTGATGATACTGAATTTTCAGCAGCATTTTCTAAAGCAGAATGTGGTATGTCTATAATTGCGCACTGGCTCAATGAATAAATCTTCTCTTCTTGAATATGAATATAAAAACCAAATTTCTGTGTTTTTATGAAACATCCTCTTCTGCCTCAACAACTATTCAAACATTCGATAGCGTAATACAAGACACAAACACATGCAGTTACACATCCACGCAGACATAGTTAAAATTTTTTGTATTTTTTTTTTCATTTATGTAAACTATTAATTAGAAGAAAACAAACAAAGATCATTATTTTCTTTCACCGAAATCATAGCTTAGCTTTGTGAATCGAATCTGTAATTCATAAACTTTATGGCTCCTGCGATACAGGACCGTTTGTTATTGCAGTCTGTTTAACAAGTACGAAAGATGAATTGTATTAAATTATTTTTGTATTCAGATCTATGTTTACTTTTATACCAATATATCATTTTTTAATAAATTGCATGCCATTCATTACATAGCCGTTTAACTTTTAAAACTATATGTATCGTACAGATAAATAAATTATTATTATATTCATGTTGCTAGTGATGACATATACATCTGAGACGTGAGCCTTCACCTCAGGCCGTGTGAAACTTGCTCAGTGTCCTATGGGAAGGGCTATGCTTGAAGGTTCTCTGCGTCACAGTATCTGAAACGAAGACATCCGAAGCAGCGGGCTCTTAATATGCTGTAAAAAACGAAGAGAATGCGTGAAAACATCGTGCAGGTACTGTATTATATTTTTTTTATTATGAGACTTGAATAAACTAAGTTTATTTTATGGCAGGTGACAATATCTTTTTGAGTTATTTAATATATGATTAAATAAAGATACGAGTATTTAGTCAGTATCATATAACCAAAAAAATTAAATATATAAAATACAAATCAAAAAAGTAATCTGAAAATATAGTGCGTACATTAACAATATTAATAACATTGACATATACTCGTGGAAAAAAATAATTTAAAACCGTAGTTAACGTCAACATAAATAAAAAACAATACCCAATGCGGCATACTAATTTGACTTGTAAATAAGTAACACTTTTTAAATATTTTAAAACTAAATTTTGCTCAGCAACTACGTATAGGAACAAAAAATAAAAATTTGTGGATCATTATATTATGTTATGTTAAATAGTACAGAAGCCTTGTAATAGTGTGTAAATATGGTGCATCACTTAAAAATTTTCCTTTTAAAAATTTTGACGCTACCCGTTTGTTCGTCTTAGTAGATAATGTGATTAAGACTTAGTTCCTAGATGAAAAGGCATTTCATAGTAGTTAGAATCTAAATAAATTTAAAAAAATCTTTACGCCATTACCAATTCACAAGTAGACAGAGATCGAACCAATAAAGTCCTTTTAACCCACCTTCCACGGAAGATTTTTTTTTAGAACAACGTGACATGCGGTGAGCTCGTCGCCGTCTTAATTTCCAAGCCAATGATTATAATTCGTACTTAAGTTTTTTGAAAAAACCCATTGGTACGAGCCTGCTGCCTGAAGAACCCGATGGATTTCGGGTCTCTTGACTTGAAGTCCGATCACTCAACTACTATATCCTGAACTCTTTTATCATTAATTACTTGAATAACTCTAATTACTTTCTGTAGAACAGTTATCAACAGTTAAAACAGTTTTCATTTTACTATTGTGACTCCGCTATCTAATAATGTAAATTATGTCTATAAAATAAACTACGTATAAATAAATTGTTTTTAATGCTATGAATAGGAAAATCTCACCAGTCCAACCCAATACGTTGGCTTCGTTATTAAGAGAAATAAATTTAAATTCAAGAAGGCAAATTATACTTCTCACCTTAAATGATACACTAAAGTGACGTAACTCATTTGCAACATATTAATCATGATCTATTTATAGAATATAACAACAGCTAATCAGATATTTTTCTTGACTGCAATGCATCCTGTTGACACGGATGAGACTTTGACCACGTCGTGTTATGTCTCGAAGTCTGTACTTTTATTTGATACAATGAACAAGTTGATGATCTTTCTGACCTCGAATTAAAGTAGAGTGTACGGCAACAAGATCATTTATTTTTCTGTAAATATTAATAAATTGGTTGTTTTATTTTTTGCGAATGATATTTTACGATAAAGACGGTAACAGATTTCGCAATTTTAGAATACAATAAGTTTGAAATAATTATTTAATTGATTCAATTGACTTCTAAGTTTCAAAATCAAAAGTTAGAGAGTTAAGTCCATAACACCGATATTTTTAGATCTAGTGAAGACTAGTGCAGTGTAGTAGACTAGTGCAAGATGCTTAAAGTAGCTTTTTTTACATTTCTACTCTCCAGGTCTACAGAGTTTAATCTGAACTTGATTATTTCGATAGTTGCACTTAGATCAATAATTTCAGAACAACTAAATGGGATTAAGAATGTAATGAAAGCTTATATTGTAATAGCGTCGGCCACGTTCTTCGAGTGCAGCTATGCGGACATCACACAACTGGGTATAATGATTATGTACCAAAAATTATTTTCATTACTATTTTCCAGACTTACCGGTTTCCTTACTATAATGCTTCTCACTACCGACCACACAACTTTAATCCTAGAACTTAAAATTTAAAACTGCTCGAGATCGAACTTGAGATCTCCAGCAGATGGATCAGATCGCTCTGATCCATTTACGAAATCCATGCAGCGTGAATTGTATCTTTTGTTCATTACACAAACATACTATTTGGTAACGGCGTCAGAGTTTGCCGCCACTGTTCCTCGCGGTGTCGCTAGAAGCGATTAAGAGACATTAGTTCATTAATAGCCTTTAGTAGTCACCATAGCCGAGTGGTTGGGTGATTAGATTTTCGAGTCAGGAGACCCGAGTTCTTATGTACGGATTATATCGTTGGCTTGGACATAAAGACGATGACGGGCTCACCACCAGTTACGTTGTCCCGAAAATATGTTCGGTGGAAGGTGGGTCGAAAGGACTTAAATTTCTAGACTAGACCTCTGTCCACCCCTGCATTGGGAATTGCGTGAAGATATTTACTATTTTTATTTTTATTTAATAGCCTTTAATACTATAATGGCGACCGGCAGATTGCGTGATAGCTATCTCGAAATTTCCCAGACAAAACTTACGCGGACCGGTGATGGGTATGTGCGAGGCGATTCTGGTAATGCTATGAATAGGAAAATCTCACGAGTCCAACCCAATACGTTGGCTTCGTTATTAAGAGAAATAAATTTAAAAATCTTTACGCCATTACCAATTCACAAGTAGACAGAGATCGAACCAATAAAGTCCTTTTAACCCACCTTCCACGGAAGATTTTTTTTAGAACAACGTGACATGCGGTGAGCTCGTCGCCGTCTTAATTTCCAAGCCAATGATTATAATTCGAACTTAAGTTTTTTGAAAAAACCCATTGGTACGAGCCTGCTGCCTGAAGAACCCGATGGATTTCGGGTCTCTTGACTTGAAGTCCGATCACTCAACTACTATATCGTGAACTCTTTTATCATTAATTACTTGAATAACTCTAATTACTTTCTGTAGAACAGTTATCAACAGTTAAAACAGTTTTCATTTTACTATTGTGACTCCGCTATCTAAAAATGTAAATTATGTCTATAAAATAAACTACGTATAAATAAATTGTTTTTAATGCTATGAATAGGAAAATCTCACGAGTCCAACCCAATACGTTGGCTTCGTTATTAAGAGAAATAAATTTAAATTCAAGAAGGCAAATTATACTTCTCACCTTAAATGATACACTAAAGTGACGTAACTCATTTGCAACATATTAATCCTGATCTATTTATAGAATATAACAACAGCTAATCAGATATTTTTCTTGACTGCAATGCATCCTGTTGACACGGATGAGACTTTGACCACGTCGTGTTATGTCTCGAAGTCTGTACTTTTATTTGATACAATGAACAAGTTGATGATCTTTCTGACCTCGAATTAAAGTAGAGTGCACGGCAACAAGATTATTTATTTTTCTGTAAATATTAATAAATTTGTTGTTTTATTTTTTGCGAATGATATTTTACGATAAAGACGGTAACAGATTTCGCAATTTTAGAATACAATAAGTTTGAAATAATTATTCAATTGATTCAATTGACTTCTAAGTTTCAAAATCAAAAGTTAGAGAGTTAAGACCATAACACCGATATTTTTAGATCTAGTGAAGACTAGTGCAGTGTAGTAGACTAGTGCAAGATGCTTAAAGTAGCTTTTTTTACATTTCTACTCTCCAAGTCTACAGAGTTTAATCTGAACTTGATTATTCCGATAGTTGCACTTAGATCAATAATTTCAGAACAACTAAATGGGATTAAGAATGTAATGAAAGCTTATATTGTAATAGCGTCGGCCACGTTCTTCGAGTGCAGCTACGCGGACATCACACAACTGGGTATAATGATTATGTACCAAAAATTATTTTCATTACTATTTTCCAGACTTACCGGTTTCCTTACTATAATGCTTCTCACTACCGACCACACAACTTTAATCCTAGAACTTAAAATTCTAAAACTGCTCGAGATCGAACTTGAGATCTCCAAAGCAGATGGATCAGATCGCTCTGATCCATTTACGAAATCCATGCAGCGTGAATTGTATCTTTTGTTCATTACACAAACATACTATTTGGTAACGGCGTCAGAGTTTGCCGCCACTGTTCCTCGCGGTGTCGCTAGAAGCGATTAAGAGACATTAGTTCATTAATAGCCTTTTAGTAGTCACCATAGCCGAGTGGTTGGGTGATTAGATTTTCGAGTCAGGAGACCCGAGTTCTTATGTACGGATTATATCGTTGGCTTGGACATAAAGACGATGACGGGCTCACCACCAGTTACGTTGTCCCGAAAATATGTTCGGTGGAAGGTGGGCCTAAGGGACTTAATTGTCTAGACTAGACCTCTGTCCACCCCTGCATTGGGAATTGCGTGAAGATATTTACTATTTTTTATTTTTATTTAATAGCCTTTTAATACTATAATGGCGACCGGCAGATTGCGTGATAGCTATCTCGAAATTTCCCAGACAAAACTTACGCGGACCGGTGATGGGTATGTGCGAGGCGATTCTGGTATTGTCATTGAGCATAGCGATTATGGAAAACCTATTAACCTTGGGCCGTTAAATTCATGTGTATTGTCCAAATTTTAAACAATAATGCTTATTGGAAAGTTACCAATATAATTAAAGAGTTACATCAGTACCGACATATGTGAGTAAACAAAACTTATCAGTGCGAAATGCTTTACGTAATATTTACAGAATCTGGTAAACACTTACTGACCTATAAGACGACAATAATATAAATATCACTTACTATGCCCATGCTTTGGTACACTATGACAACGCCAATTAATTAATAATTAAAATTATTAATTAATATTATTAATTAATTACGAGTATTATTAATTACTTACCGTGTGGTAACGGTGTAAGAATATTACCACTCCGTTTCTTCCCGTGGATGTCGTAACAGGCGACTAAGGGAAACAGCCTTAAACATTTTTATGGCAACTGGGAGATGGCGGTATATCCGTCTCTAAAACCATCAGACCAAAATAATCGGACCGAAGATGGGCAGCAGCGTTTAAGGTGCGAGTTGTCTGTTACTGCGATCAGCAATCCGTTTGCCAAGCGTAGCGATTATTGCAAATACTCCTTATGGGAGAGGCCTATGTCCCGCAGTGGATTTTAATAGGCCATAACGGCCTACGTTAAGTATGTATGTATGTATTATATGTGTTAGTCACGATAGCCGAGAGGTGGTCGGAATTTCGAGTCAAGAAACCTGAGTTCGATCCCCAGATGGCAGGCTCGTACCAATGGGTTTTTCAAAAACTTACGTACGAATTATATCGTTGGCTTGGACATAAAGACGGCGACAGG
>JAGSMR010000011.1:8265000-8402500 GCA_029286605.1 Sericinus montela | reverse complement strand
AATTGCTTGCTAAATTGGTGGACTCTAACGGTGGCTCATAGTGGAGACTTACGTATTCCTCTAATAATAGTTATTAATACAACCGATAGTGTACTTAAATAGTACGAAAATATCTTCGGTGGAAGGTGGGTCGAAGGGAATTGCGTGAAGATATTTATTTTTATTTATTATTTATTTGATAGTGTACTTAGATATAAGTACTTACTATACGTACTACACATAAACATTTACTCAATTGGTATTAAAATCTAAGAGCCATGATTATGATATGACTTATCTGTTCCTGACGGGGCAGCCAGAGAGACAGAACAGATTTTCAAGTATCACGATACTTACATACCTCCTTCGCTTTTTTCAGATTCATCATTTTCTCTATACATGCATACACGTCTGAGTACATCACGTACATACGTTCTTCATACATCTGAGTACTCTTGACTCTTCCCTCTTCAAGCAATTGCTCACATGGTTTTCGAAAGTTAGTCTCCGCCTACCTCGACACCTTTTAATATTAACTTTCGATCTATATATTTTCTTCACCATTCGGTTTTCACTCATTCGCTCTCCGTGCCCAAACCATGAAAGCACGCTCTTATTAATTTTATTGATAAGGTCATCTTTCAACCTGCCATATTGCGAATTATACCTCGGCAACGGCTCCTAAATTTTCTGCCTTACTTCCTTATCAAATGAGAAAATCTTGAAAGGTCAAGATCCACCAAATATCTTCCGGTTAGCAGCGAAACGCTTTTCCGTGGAGAGAAAAAACTTCATCCGCGTATTCTCTTCGAAGTCTAAATCCGCATTATGCCTACCATAATTCGTCTTCTTTCCTTTTTCTCATCTTTTCGATTTCTCTTGCATCCTACATGTCAAAGCCATGATTATCGAATCAAATAAAAAAAGGAACAATATTAGATCCGTTCTGTATAAAACTATTATGTCATGATGTCTTTATGGCATAATTTAATATTTTCTGCGTGAAGATTTGAACAATGGCATTCATTGTTCCAATTGATCTTGAATTTAAGCAAAAACTTCATACAAAACAAACGTTTCAACAAAGCAAATTGGATGTATCTTATATATAAAGCAGATCATCCTGAGAAGAACCTTGTTAAAATGCTGGTAAGAATATGTAATCTATAATTTAAAGCTAGTATTGTATGTATTTTTGCAATGTTTTTTTTACAAATTATGATAGAAAATTGCAATTCCGAATCCCGCCCACGTCAGTAGATTTTTAAATATTTAATTCATTTAAAGATTTAAAAAAAATTATTAGTTCTCAATTTGGCTTAAATGTTTACATATTCAAAAATATAAAATATAAATAAATATAAATATTTTCATGCAATTCACAATACAGAGGTAGACAGAAGTCTAGTCTAAACAATTAATACCCTTCGACCCACCTTCTACCGAAGATATTTTTGGAACAACATGACAGGTGGTGAGCCCGTCGCCGTCTTTATTCCCAAGCCAACGATATAGTTCGTACATAATTTTTTTAAAAACCCAATTGGTACGAGCCTGCCACCTGCGGATCGAACTCGAGTCTCTGGACTCGAAATTCCGACCACCCAACCACTCGGCTTTAGTTATTTCATTCTAATTACGTGATTTAATTATTACTAAGTCTTTTATTATTTTGAATACTCACGATTGATATCTCTTGGTGGAACTTCATCTTTAAACATTTATTTCTAATTTAAATAAAGGCAATTAAGTGTTCTACGCTACAATAAGAACATTTGTAAGTCATTCATAAGAAGAGAAAAAGTAAGCTTTAATATTATTTAAATAAAAATATTTATCTACATATCTCTTTTATTCTTGCAGATCAACTTTACATTCTCATTATTCATCGTGGCTATAATAGCCGCCGGCGTTGAAGCAAACCGCATAGTACGGTCTCCAGATATTGCATTTACGTCTGTTTTTCATCCACATTACGTAAATATTACGTTAATATTACACGTGGAAGTTTTAATAAGTTATTAATGCTTTTAAAATAGCACATTATACATATAAGTATTTTCATGAATAAATTTCACATCCATAAAAATACAATTTAAAGGAAAACGTAGTAAAGATATTCTGTTAAACTAATAGAAACGGAAATAATACATGCACTTCCACCACCACCTCGATTTAATATCACTCAAAATAAATAATAAAATATTTAAATTTTTAGAATTATTAACGTCCCTAACGTAATATGATAACAGGTGGCGCTAATTGGAAAAGTGGTAGCGGATTCGACAATGGGCCGACAATCAGCAGTGCAAGATCATTCTTAGGTGGGTCTGGCGCAACTAGCCGGTCATCTGGATGGAATGGTTCATTTCGCTCAAACGCTCGAACCCCTGGTGTAAACGGTGGATGGCAAGCATCGGCTAGATCTACCGGTTGTAATCCCGGGTGGGATAATTCTAACGTTGCTTCTCGATCTTCACTTCGTTCCTACGATAAAGGATACTCAAAATGGTAACCGACTCTAGAATAATATTCATACATTATGTTAAACCAGTAATCTAAATTTACTCTATGTTTGAAATAATATCGTTGTAATAAATATAAAACATATTCTTATTATAATTATAGATATTTTTCTTATAATTTGTATATTGGTTCCTATTTGGTTCAATTTCTAATTTGCTTCCTATTTTTGCTTAGATGCCAAGTGTCACCTATTTTTTTTTAATAAATTTCAAAATTGTTTTATTTAAAATTAACTGAAAATTAAATCAGCAAAAAACTATCGCTATGGGTAATATACAAATTAACAATATTTGAATATTTTCCCAACGAACAAAGAAATGATTCTTTGTTTTGAATTTATAATATGTATATAATATAATTTGGCACATGAACAAAAAATAGGAGAAAAAAGAATACGCATAAAGATTAGAAATTAAAACTATATCAATAAAAAAAGTAAATTTCAATTTACAAAGTTGAACACAGTAAACAATATTATAAATCATCGGAAAAGGACGCCCCCAATGGTACTGGATATATATATGATTAAGGAGGTTATTTGTTCCGTCCTTTCCTTATGTTTGTTTTCATAGGTTACAAAGAAAAGGTAGGGTGTGAAATATTGCAACCTACGTAATTATAAGCAATATAACATTTTCTAGGAAAGTTGTTACTTTCCTAGAAAATGTTATATGCTCTGTTGAGCTGTAAAATATCTAGACAAATGAATCGATTAATTGTTTTAATATAAATTTAAAAAGTCTTGATAGCGAAGTGAGAGATCGGAATTCGATTCCCATGTGGCAGACTCGTACCGTTGGCTGGGCCATAAAGGCGGCGATGGGTTCACCACCTGTCAAGTTGTCCCAAAAAATGTCTTCGTTGGAAGGTAGGCCGGATTTTTCAACTCCAATATTGGGAATTGCGTGAAGATATTTTTTTAGTGTATATAAACATAATAAATAAATAAATATCTTCACGCAATTCCCAATACCCCCTGTATTATAGACAGTGGTCTAGTCTAGACAATTAAGTCCCTTCGACCCACCTTCCACCGAATATATTTTGGGGACAACGTGACAGGTGATGAGCTCGTCGCCGACTTTACGTCCAAGCCCACTATATTCGTACATAAGATTTAAAAAAACCATTGGTACGAGTCTGCCAACTGGGGATCGATCACGGGTCTAATGACTCGAAATTCCGACCACGTAACCACTCGGCTTTCGTGACTTCAGTATATAAACATGATAGAATTATCGCGCTAGTTGGTTAAGGAATAAAGCACACTTAAACCGCTTGACACTTTATCGTAATAAAGGAATGACAACGTTCAACTAATAGAAAACATAATGACCCGCCTTACTAAGACTAACCTTAGCCTTACTACGTATGTAGACTAAGCATGTATGTACAACAGATAAGTTTAGTAATATAAAAGGGCATAAATTGTTGCTAAGCAGTTAGAGAAATATATAGGTCATAGTCACCCAACTGAAGATCACGATACCTTCCGATGGCCTAATGATTATTTACGTCAATTTAACTAAGGTGCTTAGTGAGTCATAAGGAACGTTCTAATGCTTATAAAATAGGCCACCTAAAACTCTTCGTGAAACAATAAACTTTTCATATTAAAACTTATAAAAAAAAAAGGAAGTTGGATCGCGAGCAATATTTGTCGTACGGTCCTGTCCGTCCGAATGAAACAATTGATAAGCAAACTATATTTATTGGCATATAACAATTTTTATTATGGTACAGACTCTGATATAAAAATGATCTGATATAAAAATTAATTAAAATGGAAAAATAAACAAATGGTAGCTCCGTGATAGATAAATCTTTATATATGTTACTTAGTATTATCGAGTATTAATTAGATATACAATTAAAACTTTTGTAACCGTAATTAAAGATTTCTGAAAGTAGTTTCAACAAGTTATTTCATAACTAACAATTTTTCATGTTACAGTAAATAACGACTTATCTTTGTTACTTTTGCTATAAAAACCCACAGTGTAAAACTCAATTTCTACATAACAATGTATGTATGTAGTTTCTTTTGTGGTGGCGTGTTGTTTCATGTACTACAACTATGTACTACTACTACAACATGTGTATTGTGTACTTGGGATGATTAATAAATAGTAATTCTTATAAAAAGAAGATATAGGAGTGGAGCATAATGATTGTAATTAAAGTAAATAAGATTGAAGGCACATGATAGTTAGAGATAGAAATATATATCATTAAAACTCTTTAAAATTTTAAGATCTTTGCAGTTTTTCAATACTATTTGTCTGTAAAGAAGACTAAAACTACTTCAATGCAGAGAAAGATAGTAATTATCTCTGCTACCTCTGGAAGAAAGTAAACTGGTACCAAAATTCTAAGTCCTATTTGATAATTCAGTTTTAATTTTCCATTATAAATAGCTACTGCAGATCATATGCATTTGCAAACAATTTTAACCGTAGAGAACAGAAGTGCAGTGGAAACCCTGATACTAAGAGGCTAAGCTTAAGCCATATTAAAATGATTCTCGTTGTCTATCTTTTTCATCTTGTTAATAATATTCCAACGTCATCATTATCATCATCGTAACAGCTTATGAGCAACAGAAGTCCACTACTACAAATAGTCCTCCCCCAAAGATTGCCACATAGAATTAACAATCGTGTGGCATCTGCATACATCGACTCACATTGTGCAGGTCGTATCTCCATCTTGACGCTCGACCCTCCAGGTCGCCCTACTCGTCGTTTACCTCTACGTGGTTGGCTGAGAACCGAGAGAAACTGTTGGCATTTCTACAAGCGATGTGGCCGTCTGCTTACCACTTCAGGATACGAATAAATATCAATATCCTATATTGATTCTGAATCCGGATATATCACAAATAGGAATGGATCATATCAAGTATCATACTGATAATTAATTATTGTTTGTTTTTCATATGTAAATATTATATTCCCTAAAAACTCAATTATATTTAAGCTTTAATAATAAAAAATACTATTTTAAGATATGTGTATAATAAAAAAAGTCACGACAGCCGAATGGTTGGGTGGTCGGAATTTCGAGTCGAGAGACCCGAGTTTGATCCCCAGGTGGCAGGCTCGTACCAATGGATTTTTCAAAAACCTATGTACGAATTATGTCGTTGGCTTGGACATAAAGACGACGACGGGCTCACCATCTGTCACGTTGTCCTGAAAATATCTTCGGTGGAAGGTGGGTCGAAGGGACTTAATTGTCTAGACTAGACCTCTGTATTGGGAATTGCGTTAAGATCTTTATTTATTTATATAATATATTTGTAAGATCTAACATTGTTTTCGGAATGAAATTGAACATGTTAATATATGGGTCCTATATTTCTGAGAAATAAATATGAAATATAATAACTCCGTCTGGCCTTATTGTAATGTAAAAATGAAACATTGGGCGAAATCATAAAAAAATATAAGCAAGTAATCCCTACTACGAACAGTGACTGTAACATTGAACGAGTAATTAAGCGAATATTTACATAATTGAATACAAAGTGTTTTATAAGGACAGGCGAAGATATCCGCTAAAATTATTTCTATTCTGTCTTTTTTCTTTGACGGTATATTACTGCGATTACTCACAAAAAATTTTCAAAAAACACTTATAGAAATAATTTCGTTGCGATGGAAAAAATTCAAAAGGTAAGTTCGAAAGGTAATCATAGCATTAATAAATTATAATACACGTTTAGTAAACTGTACAATTTGTTTTTAATTTAATAGTTGAAAGAAAAGATCTATCAAGCTCATTACAGAACGGATAAATCCCACTACCCCAAAGAAACGTTGGTTATTCTCGTCTGGAAGTCCCTTAGAAACGCAGGGCTGGTCATGAACTTAGTAAAGGGTGGAATACACTGGATGGCTAATGCTGCGTCATTCATTTTTGTTTTAACGACCGTAATGCAAATAACAGATTTGTTTCTTTTAAAAGACGACCCAGAACGTCTTTTTGAATGCTTTAGCGTACTTTCATTTTGTGGAATGGGAGTTATTAAACTCTTCTCGCTGCGTTTTAATGGCGAACAGTGGCGGAAACTTTTAAACGAAGCTGCAGAACTGGAAAGTAAAGAATTCATCGAAGAAGGCAATCAATATCTGCTGGAATATGACTCTGATGATGACAATGATTTCAATGTTTCTAAATACACAGAACGATATACAAAATCATTTAAATCGATTCTCACTCTCCTAACTAGAGTTTATAGTGCGACGGCTATAGTGTATATTATATCGCCATTTATTGAATATGCGCTACGGAAATACAACGATTATGAAAGGATTACCTGCATGTTTTACCCATGTGGGTACCATTGGAGGGATACACATTTGGGTACATTTTTAGCATTTTAATTGAGACTGGTTCTAGTGTGTACTGCGTGTGCGTACACGTAGCTTTCGATCTATCTGCTGTAGGACTTATGATATTTATACGTGGTCAGTTCTCTTTACTTCACGCGAAAAGTGCACTCATCAGCGGCAAGGAACGATTTCCAAAGCAAGAGATGAACGAGCGCATATAAGATTAAAAAGTTGTCATCGTATACATATTTCTCTAATCAAGTGAGTATATTGTAATATCAGACATGAACAGATAATATATAAATGCCATGATAGTCTTTTATATGTGAATCGAGTTCCCACCGATCCCCTGAGGCAGGCTCGTACCAATAGGTTGTTCAAAACTTATGAACGATTTATATTGTTGGCATGGACATAAAGACAGCAACGGACTCACCACCGATCACGTTGCCCCAAACAATGTCTTCGCTAGAAGCTGGTGAGTCGAAAGCACTTAATTGTCTCTCCACTAATGGCCTCTGTCTAACCCAGTATTGGGGTATTGTGAAGATGGTATAACTTAAACTAGAAAAGCCAATAGCATACAGTTTTTTTTTATTATTTTGGTGTACGGTGAATGGCATGTCAACTTCCCACCAAATATGGTACTTAACTACTGCAAGCCCTGAATATAAGACATCCAAATTCAAAGTTTCAAATGCGTTATATCCTCGATGGATGTAATAACTATAATAATGTAACAACTAGGATGAAATACCTCATTATCAGAAATGTGTACAGTGTGCAAAAAGTGTGCAGGACTGATTCAGCTAAGTTTTAAACAGCGATAAAATCTCCTACTTTCAAGAGTGGTAAAGAAGTTTTTAGTCTAACTAAAGGTTACAAATACTCATACGTTATCAGGCGTGAGGCCTAAGAAGTGTTGCCTGATCGCCCGTTATTATACTGGCTTCCTACACCCTTCAAACAAGAATAAACTAAGTACGTCTCATACACAGAGGACAGGAAAAAGAGACAAAGGAAAGAAGAAGATGATGGAAGGCCTTTATGAAATTTATTTGAGTTAAATCCATAATTCTTACATAATTATGGGAGCGTTGCCATAAAATATATATATATATATATATATATATATATATATATATATATATATATATATATATATATATATATATATATATATATATATATATATATATATATATATATATATATATATATATATATATATATATATATATATATATATATATATATATATATATATATATAATATATTTGTAAGATCTAACATTATTTTCGGAATGAAATTGAACATGTTAATATATGGGTCCTATATTTCTGAGAAATAAATATGAAATATAATAACTCCGTCTGGCCTTATTGTAATGTAAAAATGAAACATTGGGCGAAATCATAAAAAAATATAAGCAAGTAATCCCTACTACGAACAGTGACTGTAACATTGAACGAGTAATTAAGCGAATATTTACATAATTGAATACAAAGTGTTTTATAAGGACCGGCGAAGATATCCGCTAAAATTATTTCTATTCTGTCTTTTTTCTTTGACGGTATATTACTGCGATTACTCACAAAAATTTTCAAAAACACTTATAGAAATAATTTCGTTGCGATGGAAAAAATTCAAAAGGTAAGTTCGAAAGGTAATCATAGCATTAATAAATTATAATACACGTTTAGTAAACTGTACAATTTGTTTTAATTTAATAGTTGAAAGAAAAGATCTATCAAGCTCATTACAGAACGGATAAATCCCACTACCCCAAAGAAACGTTGGTTATTCTCGTCTGGAAGTCCCTTAGAAACGCAGGGCTGGTCATGAACTTAGTAAAGGGTGGAATACACTGGATGGCTAATGCTGCGTCATTTATTTTTGTTTTAACGACCGTAATGCAAATAACAGATTTGTTTCTTTTAAAAGACGACCCAGAACGTCTTTTTGAATGCTTTAGCGTACTTTCATTTTGTGGAATGGGAGTTATTAAACTCTTCTCGCTGCGTTTTAATGGCGAACAGTGGCGGAAACTTTTAAACGAAGCTGCAGAACTGGAAAGTAAAGAATTCATCGAAGAAGGCAATCAATCTCTGCTGGAATATGACTCTGATGATGACAATGATTTCAATGTTTCTAAATACACAGAACGATATACAAAATCATTTAAATCGATTCTCACTCTCCTAACTAGAGTTTATAGTGCGACGGCTATAGTGTATATTATATCGCCATTTATTGAATATGCGCTACGGAAATACAACGATTATGAAAGCGATTACCCGCATGTTTTACCCATGTGGGTACCATTGGAGGGATACACATTTGGGTACATTTTTAGCATTTTAATTGAGAGTGGTTCTAGTGTGTACTGCGTGTGCGTACACGTAGCTTTCGATCTATCTGCTGTAGGACTTATGATATTTATACGTGGTCAGTTCTCTTTACTTCACGCGAAAAGTGCACTCATCAGCGGCAAGGGAACGATTTCCAAAGCAAGAGATGAACGAGCGCATATAAGATTAAAAAGTTGTCATCGTATACATATTTCTCTAATCAAGTGAGTATATTGTAATATCAGACATGAACAGATAATATATAAATGCCATGATAGTCTTTTATATGTGAATCGAGTTCCCCACCGATCCCCTGGAGGCAGGCTCGTACCAATAGGTTGTTCAAAAACTTATGAACGATTTATATTGTTGGCATGGACATAAAGACAGCAACGGACTCACCACCGATCACGTTGCCCCAAACAATGTCTTCGCTAGAAGCTGGTGAGTCGAAAGCACTTAATTGTCTCTCCACTAATGGCCTCTGTCTAACCCAGTATTGGGGTATTGTGAAGATGGTATAACTTAAACTAGAAAAGCCAATAGCATACAGTTTTTTTTTATTATTTTGGTGTACGGTGAATGGCATGTCAACTTCCCACCAAATATGGTACTTAACTACTGCAAGCCCTGAATATAAGACATCCAAATTCAAAGTTTCAAATGCGTTATATCCTCGATGGATGTAATAACTATAATAATGTAACAACTAGGATGAAATACCTCATTATCAGAAATGTGTGCAGTGTGCAGGACTGATTCAGCTAAGTTTTAAACAGCGATAAAATCTCCTACTTTCAAGAGTGGTAAAGAAGTTTTTAGTCTAACTAAAGGTTACAAATACTCATACGTTATCAGGCGTGAGGCCTAAGAAGTGTTGCCTGATCGCCCGTTATTATACTGGCTTCCTACACCCTTCAAACAAGAATAAACTAAGTACGTCTCATACACAGAGGACAGGAAAAAAAGAGACAAAGGAAAGAAGAAGATGATGGAAGGCCTTTATGAAATTTATTTTGAGTTAAATCCATAATTCTTACATAATTAAGGGAGCGTTGCCATAAAATGTATTTATTTTTAATTACATTGTTATGAATTGTTATGAATCTTAATCAATTTTAATATAAATTATTTAATGGTTTTTAGTCTAGTAAAACGACTTAATGAAGTGACAAAGAACATTTTAGGTATTTACATCTGCACAGCTACGGTGACATTATGCTCAGTTGCAGTGCAGTTAAAATCGGTAAGTGGAATATACACGAGGAGACATTTCTAAAATTAAATATTAATAATCTAATTGATGACTTTTTTCCAATTTGGCTACGGCTATAATTTTAACTACTTAGAATTTAGTTTTCGTCCCCTTATTCGGCTAATATTGTTTTAAATTAATGAAAGTTAATTTTCCGAATCGAGTGAGCCTTATAAAATCTTAGTGCTTCCAAACTTGTTTTGGTCCACTATGGAGAGCTTTTGTAAGGTCAACAAAAAGAATTGACGGCCATTCATGCTTTCCACTTTTTCTCTTACAATTGGGACTACTAGTTTCATAAAGATATATCTTTATGAAACTAGTAAAGTTTTCAACAATATCCTTTCAGCAACTCACGTGAGCCGACAACAGGAAAATGCTACGGTAGGAATTGCAATATAAACTTTCTCCATTAATACGTGAAACTAAAGGTCCTGAATCATATTAAAAATAAACATTCACAAAAGAATGTAACTCATCCCCGCTCTAGTTATGAACCTAAACCAGCGTCCTATCATCTGTGTTAGGTGCACGATGGTTTTGAATTGGTTCCAGGCAAGAACAACCGCGACACCCAAAAAAATTATTAGTCAATATAAATAAATAAATAATTAAAATAAAGAAATATTTTCACGCACTTCCCAATACAGGGGTCGACAGAGGTCTAGTCTAGACAATTAAGTCCCCTTGACCCACCTTCCACCGAAGATATTTTCGGGACAACGTGATAGGTGGTGAGCCCGTGAGTCCTTAACTAATTAGCGCGATAATTCGATCATTTCGATCGAAGACATTATTTTGGGACAACTTGACAGGTGATGAACCCATCGCCATCTTTATGTTCAAGTCAGTGACAAAGAACATTTTAGGTATTTACATCTGCACAGCTACGGTGACATTATGCTCAGTTGCAGTGCAGTTAAAATCGGTAAGTGGAATATACACGAGGAGACATTTCTAAAATTAAATATTAATAATCTAATTGATGACTTTTTCCAATTTGGCTACGGCTATAATTTTAACTACTTAGAATTTAGTTTTCGTCCCCTTATTCGGCTAATATTGTTTTAAATTAATGAAAGTTAATTTTCCGAATCGAGTGAGCCTTATAAAATCTTAGTGCTTGCAAACTTGTTTTGGTCCACTATGGAGAGCTTTTGTAAGGTCAACAAAAGAATTGACGGCCATTCATGCTTTCCACTTTTCTCTTACATTAGACTACTAGTTTCATAAAGATATATCTTTATGAAACTAGTAAAGTTTTCAACAATATCCTTTCAGCAACTCACGTGAGCCGACAACAGGAAAATGCTACGGTAGGAATTGCAATATAAACTTTCTCCATTAATACGTGAAACTAAAGGTCCTGAATCATATTAAAAATAAACATTCACAAAAGAATGTAACTCATCCCCGCTCTAGTTATGAACCTAAACCAGCGTCCTATCATCTGTGTTAGGTGCACGATTGTTTTGAATTGGTTCCAGGCAAGAACAACCGCGACACGCAAAAAAATTATTAGTCAATATAAATAAATAAATAATTAAAATAAAGAAATATTTTCACGCACTTCCCAATACAGGGGTCAACAGAGGTCTAGTCTAGACAATTAAGTCCCCTTGACCCACCTTCCACCGAAGATATTTTCGGGACAACGTGATAGGTGGTGAGCCCGTGAGTCCTTAACTAATTAGCGCGATAATTCGATCATTTCGATCGAAGACATTATTTTGGGACAACTTGACAGGTGATGAACCCATCGCCATCTTTATGTTCAAGTCAGTGACAAAGAACATTTTAGGTATTTACATCTGCACAGCTACGGTGACATTATGCTCAGTTGCAGTGCAGTTAAAATCGGTAAGTGGAATATACACGAGGAGACATTTCTAAAATTAAATATTAATAATCTAATTGATGACTTTTTCCAATTTGGCTACGGCTATAATTTTAACTACTTAGAATTTAGTTTTCGTCCCCTTATTCGGCTAATATTGTTTTAAATTAATGAAAGTTAATTTTCCGAATCGAGTGAGCCTTATAAAATCTTAGTGCTTGCAAACTTGTTTTGTCCACTATGGAGAGCTTTTGTAAGGTCAACAAAAGAATTGACGGCCATTCATGCTTTCCACTTTTCTCTTACATTAGACTACTAGTTTCATAAAGATATATCTTTATGAAACTAGTAAAGTTTTCAACAATATCCTTTCAGCAACTCACGTGAGCCGACAACAGGAAAATGCTACGGTAGGAATTGCAATATAAACTTTCTCCATTAATACGTGAAACTAAAGGTCCTGAATCATATTAAAAATAAACATTCACAAAAGAATGTAACTCATCCCCGCTCTAGTTATGAACCTAAACCAGCGTCCTATCATCTGTGTTAGGTGCACGATGGTTTTGAATTGGTTCCAGGCAAGAACAACCGCGACACCCAAAAAAATTATTAGTCAATATAAATAAATAAATAATTAAAATAAAGAAATATTTTCACGCACTTCCCAATACAGGGGTCGACAGAGGTCTAGTCTAGACAATTAAGTCCCTTGACCCACCTTCCACCGAAGATATTTTCGGGACAACGTGATAGGTGGTGAGCCCGTGAGTCCTTAACTAATTAGCGCGATAATTCGATCATTTCGATCGAAGACATTATTTTGGGACAACTTGACAGGTGATGAACCCATCGCCATCTTTATGTTCAAGTCAGTGACAAAGAACATTTTAGGTATTTACATCTGCACAGCTACGGTGACATTATGCTCAGTTGCAGTGCAGTTAAAATCGGTAAGTGGAATATACACGAGGAGACATTTCTAAAATTAAATATTAATAATCTAATTGATGACTTTTTCCAATTTGGCTACGGCTATAATTTTAACTACTTAGAATTTAGTTTTCGTCCCCTTATTCGGCTAATATTGTTTTAAATTAATGAAAGTTAATTTTCCGAATCGAGTGAGCCTTATAAAATCTTAGTGCTTCCAAACTTGTTTTGGTCCACTATGGAGAGCTTTTGTAAGGTCAACAAAAAGAATTGACGGCCATTCATGCTTTCCACTTTTTCTCTTACAATTGGGACTACTAGTTTCATAAAGATATATCTTTATGAAACTAGTAAAGTTTTCAACAATATCCTTTCAGCAACTCACGTGAGCCGACAACAGGAAAATGCTACGGTAGGAATTGCAATATAAACTTTCTCCATTAATACGTGAAACTAAAGGTCCTGAATCATATTAAAAATAAACATTCACAAAAGAATGTAACTCATCCCCGCTCTAGTTATGAACCTAAACCAGCGTCCTATCATCTGTGTTAGGTGCACGATTGTTTTGAATTGGTTCCAGGCAAGAACAACCGCGACACGCAAAAAAATTATTAGTCAATATAAATAAATAAATAATTAAAATAAAGAAATATTTTCACGCACTTCCCAATACAGGGGTCAACAGAGGTCTAGTCTAGACAATTAAGTCCCCTTGACCCACCTTCCACCGAAGATATTTTCGGGACAACGTGATAGGTGGTGAGCCCGTGAGTCCTTAACTAATTAGCGCGATAATTCGATCATTTCGATCGAAGACATTATTTTGGGACAACTTGACAGGTGATGAACCCATCGCCATCTTTATGTTCAAGTCAACGATATAATTCGTACAAAAGTGTTTGAAAAACCCATTGGTACGAACATGCCACCTGGGGATCAACCTCAGGTCTCCTGATTCGAAATTCCGACTACCCATCAACTCAGCTATCGTGACTAAAAGTATATAGGCCTATTAAACTTATTAGTCAATATAGAAGTTTAAAATATTTTCAGGGATTAAGCACTACCCAACTTTTATCTCTTATTCAATATATGGGCGCAACACTAACACAATTATTTCTATTCTGTTACTACGGCGATGCGGTTTTAAACGAGGTAAATAAATTTGTGCAGTCTTAATTACTTTTTCATTTCAAAATTCAATTAGGAACCAAATATGTAAATTTTGTCTCATCAATTATTATCGGATAGTACCAGGTATCTTCACGCAGTCCTTGACGGGGTAGCCAGAGAGAACAGATCGCCAAGTGTCATGATCCTAACTTACCTCTTTCGCTTCTTTCAGATTCATTATTTTCTTCATACATACACTTCTAGGTTTCCGAATGCTCTCGATCCTCCCCTCCTCGAGCAGTTTGCTAAAATGGTCTTCGAAAGTTAGTCTCGGCCTACCTCGACACCTTTTAATATTAACTATCGTGCTATATAGTTTCTTCACCATTCGGTCTTCACTCATTCGCTCAACGTGCCTTAACCATGGAAGCACGCACTTATGTATTTTAGTGACAAGGTTATCTTTCCTACCTGCCATATTGCGAATCTCTTCGTTATTTTATTTTATTTTATCTTTCCTACTTTACGAAAAGACCGCATCTCCACAGCTTTCAACTTGCTTTTATGCTTCCTAGTACATATCCAGGTTTCACTGCCATATAACCAAGTCGGTACCAACACTGCGTTAAGTATTGCCAAACGTGCACTTTACAGTACAGGTGCCTTTTGACTAACGTTGTTAGGGCACCATTGACTTTGTTCCCTGCAGCCACACGCCTGTCCAAATCTAAATCACATCTACCATCCTGGCTAAAAGTGCTCCCCAAGTATTTCAACAATTTCATTCACCTGTTCTAGACATTCCTGATTAACCCATATTTGGCACTTCGTTCTTTCTTTGTCACTTTCAAATACCAGAACCTTATTTTTATTAGCATATGTCACTTAAAGCATTTTTAATAGTCTTGTTTTTAAATCATAATACAGTACAATATTCTCATTAATTCAAACCAAACAAAGTTATCACGAGTTTCCTACAAAATCTCTTTATATTTCGAACTAAATGAACAAATTTTTATGCACTTGATAATTCGAACGAAAAAAATCATTCCTATATAACTAAACGACGCGTTAATTCGAACTCATCGGCGTCCAAAACTCGACAATTCAAAGTTGCACAGAGAAAGAGGCGGAAAGATTGTATGTAAGTACATTCTGCGACAAGTTCAAATTTGTATATACGTACACGATCCTTTGTTTTTGTTACCATTAGTTTGATTATGATCGATGGATCGATGGCGAAATTTTATCTCCGACAGATACGAATGAAAAAAGTAACGATGAAGATGAGGACGATACATCAGAACCTTTTGCGGAGGTGTCAGTTAAGGAAGCAAGATCCTCGTTCGATACCTTACAAAGCTTCTGTCTACAAAACGAAAGTGATGTAAAAGCATTTCGGGCAATTTTCCGTTAAAAAAAGTTTTGAGCAGTCTGAACAGCAGCAATGTGAAGCAAACCAATATAACAGATATCTTTTTAAAGATTAATTCACATTATGAATACATGTATGTACAAAAATGTACCTCTCAACTTTTGACATTGTTATAGAATAGCAGTAAATAATAATTCATCAACACTTAATAATTCCACTTCGTTACATAAACACTTTTATTTGTTTCAACTTTTCAATTATTTTGAATTTGGAACACGAATATTATTTTAAAAACTTCTTTAGTTTTTGCGCCATTTTACATTGTTTTTTCGTATTTATTATTAAATTACAATGTGGAATGGGGTGTCTAAGAAAAAATGATTGCAATGATCGCCTTGCACAAAGTGGGTATAGAGCTGTCAGTCATATTCCATACACTTCAAAACTAGGTATCAGTCGTATGTTCGTATATCGTACTATGAACAGATACAACAAAACTTCCTCTGTCGAAGACCAAAAAGATCGGAGCGGCCGCGTTCTGTTAGAACTACAAAGGCTGTTAATGCTATTAAAGCCAGAATTCGTCGAAACTCCATTATTAAGCAAAACAATCTTATCGCGAGAAATGCAAATTCCCGCTAGGACTCTGTTGCGTATTATAGAACAAGACCTAAAACAAGCTTAGTACTTATCGTCTTTATATAGGGCATGCCCTAAATCAATCTTTACAATTGAAAGAGTGGATCGATCAAACGCCTTCTGTCGCGATACGCAGGTTAACGGCTTAGAAATATCCTCTTTACCGATGAAAACTTTTTCACGATTGAAGAACACTACAATAAGCAAAATGATAAAGTGCGAGCTTACAGTCCTTAAGTAGCTGCTAAAGTGGTCGAAAAGGTACAACGTGGTCATCATCCTGCGTCAGCAATGGTTTGGTGTGGCGTGTCTTATCAAAGAGTCACAAAACTACATTTTTGTGAAAAAGGAGTAAAAACTTCAGTCAAAGTGTATCAAGATAGAGTCTTGGATCCTGTTGTGAAACCTGTCAGCCATACACTTTTTAAAAATATACCGTGGTTTTTCCAGCAAGACTGAACCTGGTCACAAAGTACGAACTACCCAAGACTGGCTTGAAACCAACGTTCCGGGCTTTCTAAGAGCTGCAGACTGCAGACTGGCCCCCATCGAGCCCAAATCTCGACCCTTTAGACTTCAAATTATGGTCAGTTTTAGAGGACATGACCTGCTCTAAACGACACGGCGACATTAAGTCTCTTAAAAATCTTTTGGAGCAAGCAGTGGCGAAATTTCCCTAGAAAACAGTACGTTTATTCATAGATTCGAGGCCAGACAGATTAAAGGCCTGTATAAAAGTCAAAGGTGGCCATTTCAAATGGGTTACTTTTTTTTTTGCTGAGGCTAATAAATATAGGCTAATGAGGCTAATAAATGAGGCTATAAAATATAATAGTAGGTATACATTTTAATAATATTACATAACTGTATTTAAAAAAATGAATTTTCAATTTTTAACAGAACTTATGGCCATATACACACATATATATACACCACATACACACATATATACGTAATTGAAATTCAAACCTTAAGACAATATTATAATATTTGTCTACAAAATAACATAGGTGCAAATATAAGTAATAAAAAGGACAAAGATAACAACTACTTCATTACTTTTTTTTTTGCTAACTACTCTACCAAAAAGAAATATTAATATATTTACTAACATACTCATTTATAACATATTATTAACATACTTTATATTCTATATAAACATATTTCTGAAGGTATATGAATGTATTTCTGGAGGTAAGTGAAACATAAAGTAATGTATATGAATTCCCAAGTGACTAAAGATATTGTTCTGTATCAATAGGGTAGCATTTTGTTACCCAATACGTATGTCGCACTGAAAGTCCTAAGTAATTAAAAAAACTGCTTAAAAAAGTTGCCAAAACTTTTATTGGTTTTCGAAGAAATTTCCGTTCCTATATATCTCCACATCAATGGAATCACTGAGAAAAGCAGTGGGCCTATTTTCCATAAGGATCTCTTCTATGCAATTGCATCTTCAGGGCTCCTAAAGGAAATGCCTTAATGTTTATCTTTTGTTTGTTCCACCAAGTCGGGACTATTTGGCGGATGACTCATTATCTCGACATCTGCCATAGTAGCATATTCAATTATTCATTTTGTGAACTGCACTGAAGCTTTATCGTTGTGAAGGAGGATCTTGGTTCAACGGCGCTGCTAACGTAAATTTTCCAACAAAACAAGCAAACAACAGAAAACGTAACAATCTGCAGTAACAGTACTTTCCATCCTCCAGCACAACGGTCACAAATGAGCTTTTCGTACAAAAATTGGTTCATTCCTTTCTTTTCAAATTCATTTCTTTACCTTAGTTGGCTGATCCTCAAAAGGAAACGCCCACTGAGCAGATTGCCATTTGTTTTCGGGTTCGTACCAATATTTTTAACTATTCGTAGTAATGTTAGCTTTCATTGCGGTGATATGCCAATGTCAAATACAGCATTCGAATGAACTCCTTTGAACTTTTCTAATGTTTCGCGATACCAGATCGTTAGAAAGCATTTCTGGTATTTAAAATAAAGAGTTCAATAACCAAAATTTTAAAGTAAGTTTTCATTGGCAATATGGCAGCGAAACCTGGGTATGCTAAAAAAAACTTAAGTACGATTTATATGATTGGCTTTTCTATTTCTTTTTTTCATTTACCTTTTCCCAAAAAAAGTCCTCTGTCCACCCCTGTATTGGGAATGGCGTGAAGATATTTTTTAAGTAAAATAATTATAACCCTAATAGATCTTTTCTCTATGTTTGCTGTTTTTAAGAATATATCTAAAAGATTATGACCCAACATGTGTTATCATAATTTCTAGAGTGCTGTTAGTGCGGGAAAAGGTCCATATGCTGCGGCGTGGTGGTGCTTAAGTCCTCGCATTCGGAAGGAACTGCTTCTTTTGAGTATGGGAATGTCGCGACAATATAAGTTGAACGCAGGGCCTTTTTTCTTGCTCAATTTACCTTCGTTTATACAGGTAAGAGTTCAGAGCACCATCCATCCGCATTGCTTTTACTTTTACAGGTACGGTATATTATATTATATTTTTTACGGTACCGTATGAAACACACTTTATTCATTATCTACACATTATTACTTTATATTTTGTGAATGTCTAAGGAATGATTTTGCCTAAGAAACTTTGACATTTGACTATGGCTCAGACGTAGTAGCAGACAGAACCTCGTAACATAAGCATATTTATACGTAATAAATAAATAAATAAAATAAATATCTTCATGCAATTCCCAACAGGGAATTTCACCAGTGGTAGAGCCACGCATCAGCTTTTGTGGTTGCATGAATGTGCCGGCTCGACCGGGAAAGTACCACGACCTCACAGAATACCAGCGTGAAGTAGAAGTCTAACTTCTGCGTTTCGTCTGGTGAGAGCAGGTAACCGGAGGCCCATAGACCCCCCTTCCCTAATTCTGGGGGATGGGGGCACTCTAGGGGCGGCAACACATCAGCTATGCCTCTGGTATTGCGGGTGTTCATGGGCGGCGGTAATCACTTTCCATCACTTGAGCCACCTGCTCGTTTGCCTCCCTTTTCTATAAAAAAAGTGGTAGGCAGAGGTCTAGTCTAGACAATTAAGTCCCTTCGACCCACCTTCCACCGAAGATATTTTCGGGACAATTATTCGAATTTCGTACAATATGGTGGAAATGGAATTATTGAAAAATACATGTTTACATGTTTTACATGTGCGTATTGTACATTTACATGTTTTCGGGACGCTGATTAGAAAGAAAGAAAGAAAGGTTTATTCTCCAAAATGACCCCATCACAGATAACATAAAAAACACATAATTTATAAACAATATTGGCTATACAATACAAATTACAATATACCACATATTACAAACTAAACAATACCCATACTCGTATGTGTCAAGGCGTCATCTGGGAACAGGAGCACACTCAGCATAATGCCATGAATAATTTTTTTCCATGGCGCTGATTTTCAGTGTCCAACTAGTGACTTGCCGAAATCATAGCTAAATGTATACTCATTATGTTTTAAACACAAAATTATGCTGACAGAATTATGCATTCAAATGCTCTTAGAAGAGCAATACGAACACTACAAAAGGGAAATTATTAAAATTTTAATTTTTTTCTATAAAAAAAGTGGTAGGCAGAGGTCTAGTCTAGACAATTAAGTCCCTTCGACCCACCTTCCACCGAAGATATTTTCGGGACAACGTGACAGGTGGTGAGCCCGTCGCCATCTTTATGCCAACGATATGATTCGTACATAAGTTTTTGAAAAACACATTGATACGAGATTGCCACTTAGGGTCGAACTCGGTTCTCTTGACTCGAAATTACGACCACCCAACCACTCGGCTATTGTGACTCAATCTGTATATGTAATGGAACCATAAATCACGTTACACAGGATAGTGTTTTTTCTAATTTCATTGTTTTTACACTAATTATAAATAATAATATTTGTTATAATAAATTCAATATATCAAATCACGATAGCTAAGTGGTTGGATGACCGGAATTCAATTCGAAGAGTTCGATACCGACTTAGCCTACGTCCCTACCTACCTAGCCTACCTCTTGGGGGGCTCTTTATTATTTTTTTATAAAAAAATGGACATAAGATATATTCATTGGTATAGAAAGATGCAAAGATTTTACCGACAGTAAAAACTAAAGAGGTTTTTAATTCAGTTGTATGTTTTTTAACAATATTTTCAATTTCTAGGTACTTCGCACAGCCTATAGCTATTATGCAGTACTGCGACAAAGGTCTACTTAATACAAGCAACAATAGGTTCAATGCACACACTGTTTTCAATATTTTAGCACACTTTTTGTTACACGATGTAATAAATAATCAAATTGAAGCAAATAAATCATGTTTTTTTTTTATCAATAAAAGTTTAAAATCTCCTTTATGCACTATGTTCTAACATATTAAATTTAAATTACGATTTGTAGAAAATATTGCAAATATTTTTTTATCTTCACGCAGTTTCCCATACTGGGGTAAGCAGAGGTCCAGACATTGAAGTCCTTTCGATCCACTTTTCACCAATGCTTAATTGGAACAACGTGACATGTGATGTGCCTATCGCCATCTTAATATCCAAGCTAACGGTAGGTACATTACACTTACACATCTATGTACATTGATAAATAATGATATATACATATAAACGTTTATGACTTAAGTACAAATATTCATATTCATCACACAGATGTTTGCCTCTAGCGAGATTTGAACCAACCAACCAACTTGGTTATTGTGTCGTCCCAAATAATAATTAATAAAGTATTAAAAATACATTTAAAGTAATTTCAATTTTAAACTTAAAATTCGCACTGCAAATAAATACCTCCGTAAAGAAATAATATAAAAAAAGTTCTTAAAACATCTTCTTATTAACATATATAACATATAAATGTCCAAACTGAGCACCTCAGTAAAAACGTCTGGGAAAAAAGGTTTCATATTTGAGTGTACGTCAGTTAGTGCCTTATACTCGCTTTTCGATTATGTGTTAAAAATACATGAATGAATGAAGAATGAATATTTCCAGATTTACGGAAAATAAGGATAATAATAATTGATATAAAAAAATTATTCGAATTTCGTTCAATATGATGGAAATGGAATTATTGAAAAATACAAGTTTACATGTTTTACATGTGCGTATTGTACATTTACATGTTTTCGGGGTGCTGATTAGAAAGAAAGAAAGAAAGGTTTATTCTCCAAAATGACGCCATCACAGATAACATAAAAAACACATAATTTACAAAAAATATTGGCTATACAATACAAATTACAATATACTACATATTACAAACTAAACAATACCCATACTCGTATGTGTCAAGGCGTCATCTGGGAACAGGAGCACACTCAGCATAATGCCATGAAAAATTTTTTCCATAGCGCTGATTTTCTGTGTGTCCAACTAGTTACTTGCCGAAATCAGTGCTAAATGTATACTCATTATGTTTTAAACACAAAATTATGCTGACAGAATTATGCATTCAAATGCTCTTAGAAGGGCATTACGAACACTACAAAAGGGATATTATTAAAATTTTAATTTTTTTCTACAAAAAAAAGTGGTAGGCAGAGGTCTAGTCTAGACAATTAAGTCCCTTCGACCCACCTTCCACCGAAGATATTTTCGGGACAACGTTAATGTCCATGCCAACGATATGATTCGTACATAAGTTTTTGAAAAGCCATTGGTACGAGCTTGCCACTTGGGGTCGAACTCGGTTCTGTTGACTCGAAATTACGACCACCCAACCACTCGGCTATTGTGACTCAATCTGTATATGTAATGGAACCATAAATCACGTTACACAGGATAGTGTTTTTTCTAATTTCATTGTTTTTACACTAATTATAAATAATAATATTTGTTATAATAAATTCAATATATCAAATCACGATAGCTAAGTGGTTGGATGACCGGAATTCAATTCGAAGAGTTCGATACCAACTTAGCCTACGTCCCTACCTACCTAGCCTACCTCTTGGGGGGCTCTTTATTATTTTTTTATAAAAAAATGGACATAAGATATATTCATTGGTATAGAAAGATGCAAAGATTTTACCGACAGTAAAAACTAAAGAGGTTTTTAATTCAGTTGTATGTTTTTTAACAATATTTTCAATTTCTAGGTACTTCGCACAGCCTATAGCTATTATGCAGTACTGCGACAAAGGTCTACTTAATACAAGCAACAATAGGTTCAATGCACACACTGTTTTCAATATTTTAGTACACTTTTTGTTACACGATGTAATAAATAATCAAATTGAAGCAAATAAATCATGTTTTTTTTTTATCAATAAAAGTTTAAAATCTCCTTTATGCACTATGTTCTAACATATTAAATTTAAATTGCGATTTTTAGAAAATATTGCAAATATTTTTTTATCTTCACGCAGTTTCCCATACTGGGGTAAGCAGAGGTCCAGACATTGAAGTCCTTTCGATCCACTTTTCACCAATGCTTAATTGGAACAACGTGACATGTGATGTGCCTATCGCCATCTTAATATCCAAGCTAACGGTAGGTACATTATACTTACACATCTATGTACATTGATAAATAATGATATATACATATAAACGTTTATGACTTAAGTACAAATATTCATATTCATCACACAGATGTTTGCCTCTAGCGAGATTTTAACCAACCAACAAACTTGGTTATTGTGTCGTCCCAAATAATAATTAATAAAGTATTAAAAATACATTTAAAGTAATCTCAATTTTAAACTTAAAATTCGCACTGCAAATAAATACCTCCGTAAAGAAATAATATAAAAAAGTTGTTAAAATATCTTCTTATTAACATATATAATATATAAAAGTCCAGACTGAGCACCTCAGTAAAAACGTCAGGGAAAGACGTGGCTAGGTTTCATATTTGAGTGTACGTGAGTTAGTGCCTCATTCTCGCTATTCGATTATGAGTGCATGTAGTTAAAAAATACATGAATGAATGAAGAATGAATATTACTGAGATTAAAGGAAAATGAAGATAATTGATATAAAAAAAATTATTCGAATTTCGTTCAGTATGGCGGAAATGGAATTATTGAAAAATACATGTTTACATGTTTTACATTTGCGTACTCTACATTTACATGTTTTAGGGGTGCTGATTACGAAATAGATGACGTTTTTGAATCCAAAATGGCGAACACAGAATTATGTATTAAGCGCAGAAACTTTATGATGAAATATGGATTTTGGAAATATTAAATTGAAATTCTGGCAAAACACAAATGTTTGGCGACGCACTTACAAACTTTAAATAATAGTTTTAAGTATTACCACTATCAAATTCATCCCCTGGAAGTAGTCTCACACATTGGTGCGAGGCTACTAATTAAGTCGTACATAACTTTTAAAAAACTCATTGGAGTTTTTTAAAACTTAAGTGCGATTTATGTCCGTAACTTTGACATAAAGACAGCGATTAAAACGAATCGAGACTAATAACAATAAAGACTAAAAAGTTTCAGTATAACTTGTTTGCTTTAAAAATTCAATAAAAATTACATAGTAAAGGTCGTTACATTCTTTATTTGCCTTTTTTGAGGTTACGCTCATGAGGTTGCAGTATCATAAAAGAAGTAACCTTTTTTTTAACTTAGTTCTATTAGGGTCAAAACGATTTTATTATCAGAATGAAAAAATATAAAATAAGTAAACCTTGGACCTAAACCCGAACATAGGATCCTACGCCATTTTAAGTTTCCTGGATTTGTGCCATTTTTTGTGCGTTACTGAGTGTATGTTCAGTCTTAGTCTCGGGAACTAACTATGAAATTGAAGTCTATCTGATGCAATGACAAATCAATACGTGGTAAATGATGTTTGTTTCGATAGACAGCATATTGCATATATGCAATACTTTATGCCAAATCATAAAAATTATTGTTTTGTTGCAGATGGAAGCCTTGTTTGCTAAATACCCAGAAGCCGGGGCTGGTGAGTCGGCTCGGAGACGGGCTCTTGAAACTGTGAAAAATAATATTCAATGGGCTGTTACACAAAAGCCGAGCGTAGTCGCTTGGCTTAAATCGAATTTGAATTAAGAGAAAAAAATTAAATACATTTTTTTTTGTAATTCACTAAAAGTGTGTATATATATTTAATACCGATAAAATAACATAAAATGAAATAAATATCTTCACGCAATTCCCAATGAGGGGGTAGACAGAGGTCTAGTCTAGACAATTAAGTCCCTTTGACCCACCTTCCACCGAAGATATTTTCGGGACAACGTGACCGGTGGTGAGCCCGTTGCCGTCTTTATGGCCAAGCCAACGATGTAATTCGTAAATATGTTTTTGAAAAACTCATTGGTATTGCCACCTGGGGATCGAACTCGGGTCTCTTAAATCGAAATTCTGACCACCCAACCACTCGGCTATAGTGACTTATTTAATACGGATGTGAGGAGAAATAAAATTTTAATTTTAAATATTTTTTTCTTTTTTGTAATTATTGTTTATAGTATAAGAAAATATAGGTTGAAAAACATTAGTTGAACCTGGACCTCATTCTATGTGTATTAGTATTAAAGAACTACGCATACTTATATCAGAAAGAGACGGCGCTATCATCTTTATTTCCGAACTTGTTACTTTGGCGGCAATTTTTCTAAGAAAAATTGTATATTTATACATTTTTTTAAAAATAACGTATGAAGTGTATGAAAAAATGGAAACAAACATCTTCCCAAAAGTACAGAATAGTTATCTTGCGATACCTTTATTCTTTTCTGTTAGCACTATTGAGACCAAATCAAACTCTGGAACATCTTGTACGGAATATATTAAAGGGTGTCGGTCGTAGTTAATGATATCGGTAGAAAGAGAGCAGGCCACCCTGCTGGAAGAAATATGTAGCCTTATTTAGCGCCATCTGTGCTGTGAAGCGTGAACTTGCTATCTACCATGTCAGCGTAGAACAATACTAGTGTCTCGATATCGCCTACTTGGTTATATTTAAACAAAGTTCAAGCATTTCTCAACAGACGTTGCTATTACGAGAACTTAGGAATTACGTAGGTGAATTTACTTATGGTTAAATGAACATAAAACAAAGGAAATAATTCAACTTAATAATTCAACTCTTTTATTCTTTTATTATTTTTTTTTTCAACTTTTCAATTATTTTGAATTTGGGACACGGATATTATTTATTACATATTTATTATTATATTACTATATGGAATGGGGTGTCAAAGAAAATATGATTGCAGTGATCGCTTTGCGCAAAGTCACTACATTTTTGTGAAAAGGAGTGAAAACTTCAGTCAAAGTGTATCAAGATAGAGTCTTGGATCATGTTATGAAACCTCTCAGAAATACACTTTTAAAAATATACCGTGGACTTTCCAGCAACACTCTGAACCTGGTCACAAGGTACGAACTACCCAAGCCTGGCTTGAAACCAACGTTCCGGACTTTATAAGAGCTGCAGACTACAGACTGGCCCTCATCGAGCCCAAACCTCGACCCTTTAGACTTCAAATTATGGTCAGTTTTAGAGGACATGGCCTGCTCTAAACGACACGGCGACATTAAGTCTCTTAAAAAATCTTTTGGAGCAAGAAGCAGTGGCGAAATTTCCCTAGAAAACAGTACGTTAATCCATAGATTCGAGGCCAGACAGATTCAAGGCCTGTATAAAAGCCAAAGGTGGCCATTTCAAATGAATTATTTTTTTGCTGAGGCTAATAAATATGTAGGTATACATTTTAATAATATTACATGACTTTATTTTAAAAATGAATTTTCAATTATTAACAGAACTTATGGCCACATGTACATCATTGAAATTCAAACCCTAAATGATGAAAATATAAGTAATAAAAAGGACAAAGATAACAACTACTTAATTACTTTTTTTTGCTAACTACTCTACCAAAAAGAAATATTAATATATTTACTATCATACTCATTAATAACATATTATTAACATACTTTATATTCTATATAAACATATTTCTGAAGGTATATGAACATGAAGTAAGGTATATGAATTCGCAAGTGACTAAAGATATTGTTCTGTATAAATAAGGTAGCATTTTGTTACCCAATACGTGTGTCGCAGTGTAGTAAATAAAAAACTGCTTAATAAAAAGCTGCCAAAACTTTTATTGGTTTTCGAAGAAATTTCCGTTCCTGTATATCTCCACGTCAATGGAATCACTGAGAAAAGCAGTTGGCCTATTTTCCATAGGGATCTCTTCTATGCAATTGCATCTTCAGGGCTCGCAAAGGAAATGCCTTAAAGTTTATCTTTTGTTTGTTCCACCAAGTCGGGACTATTTGGCGGATGACTCATTATCTCGACATCTGCCATAGTGACATATTCAATTATTAATTTTGTGAACTGCACTGAAGCGTTTTCGTGGTGAAGGAGGATCTTGGTTCAACGGCGCTGCTATCGTAAATTTTCCAACAAAACAAGCAAACAACAGAAAACGTAACAATCTGCAGTAATAGTACTTTCCATCCTCCAGCACAACTGTCACAAAATATAAAATAATTATAACCCTAATAGATCTTTTCTCTAAGTTTGCTGTTTTTAAGAATATATCTAAAAGATTATGACCCAACATGCGTTATCGTAATTTCTAGAGTGCTGTTAGTACGGAAAAAGGTCCATATGCAGCGGCGTGGTGGTGCATAAGTCCTCGTATTCGGAAGGAACTGCTTCTTTTGAGTATGGGAATGTCGCGACTTTTTCTCGCTCAATTTACCTTCGTTTATATAGGTAAGAGTTTAGAGCACCATCCATCCGTATTGCGTTTACTTTTACAGGTACGGTATATTATATTATATTATTTAACGGTACCGTATGAAACACACTTTATTCATTATATACACATTATTACTTTATATTTTGTGAATGTCTAAGGAATGATTTTGCCTAAGAAATTTTGATTTGTAGTATGGGTCCGGAGAGGAATAGATAAATGCAGAGGGACTATGGCTCAGACGTAGTAGCAGACAGAACCTCGTAACATAAGCATATGTATATGTAATAAATAAATAAATGAAATAAATATCTTCACGCAATTCCCAACTGGGGTAGACAGAGGTTTAGTCTAGACAATTAAGCCTCTTCGACCCACCTTCCACCGAAGATATTTTCGGGACAATGTGACAGGTGATGAGCCCGTTGCCGTTTTAATGTCCATGCCAACGATATGATTCGTACATAAGTTTTTGAAAAACCTATTGGTACGAGCTTGCCACTTGGGGTCGAACTCGGTTCTCTTGACTCGAAATTACGACCACCCAACCACTCGGCTATTGTGACTCAATCTGTATATGTAATGAAACCATAAATCACGTTACGTAATGTAACAAAAAGTGTGCTAAAATATATAGTAAATAAACAATAAGTATTTTTTTTTAACAATAAAAGTTTAAAATCTCCTTTATGCACTATGTTCTAAAGAACATATTAAATTTAAATTGCGATTTGTAGAAAATATTGCAAATATTTTTTTATCTTCACGCAGTTTCCCATACTGGGGTAAGCAGAGGTCCAGACATTGAATTCCTTTCGATCCACTTTTCACCAATGCTTAATTGGAACAACGTGACAGATGATGTGCCTATCGCCATGGATATTAAATCCAAGCTAACGGTACATTATACTTACACATCTATGTACATTGATAAATAATGATATATACATATAAACGTTTATGACTTGAGTACATATATTCATATTCATCACACAAATAATTGCCCCTAGCTAGATTTAAACTAACCAACCAACTTGGTTATTGTGTAGTCCCAAATAATAATTAATAAAGTATTAAAAATACATACGAAAGTTATTTCAATTTTAAACTTAAAATTCGCACTGCAAATAAATACCTCCGTAAAGAAATAATATAAAAAAGTTGTTAAAATATCTTCTTATTAATATATATAATATATAAAAGTCCAGACTGAGCACCTCAGTAAAAACGTCAGGGAAAGACGTGTCTAGGTTTCATATTTGAGTGTACGTGAGTTAGTGCCTTATTCTCGCTTTTCGATTATGAGTGCATGTAGTTAAAAATACATGAATGAATGAAGAATGAATATTACCCAGATTAACGGAAAATAAGCATAATTGATATAAAAAATTATTCGAAATTCGTTCGTTATGGCGGAAACGGAATTATTGAAAAATACATGTTTTACATGTGCGTACTCTACATTTACATGTTTTCGGGATGCTGATTACGAAATTGATGACGTTTTTGAATCCAAAATGGCGAACACAGAATTATGTATTAAGCGCAGAAACTTTGTGATGAAATATGGATTTTGGAAATATTAAATTGAAATTCTGGCAATACAAAAATGTTTGGCGACGCACTTACAAACTTTAAATAATAGTTTTAAGTATTACCACTATCAAATTCATCCCCTGGAAATAGTCTCACACATTGGTGCGAGGCTACTAATTAAGTCGTACATAAGTTTTAAAAAACTCATTGGAGTTTTTTAAAACTTAAGTGCGATTTATGTCCGTAACTTTGACATAAAGACAGCGACTAAAACGAATCGAGACTAATAACAATAAAGACTAAAAAGTTTCAGTGTAACTTGTTTGCTTTAAAAATTCAATAAAAATTATTTTCACTTCAGTATTTCAAAGTCTTCTTCGGCAAACGTATGGAAGTTCCTTAACTCTCTGGGATTTGGAAAATCACATACAAATTCTCAGAATTCAAGTATTTCGTCCAATGACCTCAACAGTCACTTCTCTTCCACTTCATCTTTGTGTCTTTCGATCAAAACTTCAACTCTACAGGAACTTAACTCCATGCCATTGTTATCCAGTAAATCTTTTAACCTTTGTCCAGTGAAAGAAGAGGATACCCGAAAAGCTGTTATATCCATAAATTCTACTGCAGTCGGCCATGACGAAGTGAGTAGAGCTATGATACTTCTCATACTCGACCAAATTACTCCAGTTCTCACTCACATCATCAACTTCTCACTGTCTTCTGGTGCTTTTCGAAAATCATGGCTCAAAGCATTTGTTCTACCACTAGCCAAAGTTACAAATCCATCGCTACCTTCTCATTTTAGACCTATTTCTATACTGCCGTATCTTTCTAAAGCTCTTGAGTCAATAGTACATAAACAAGTCTCTTCTTTCATCTCTGATTGCAACTTCCTAAGCACATTTCAGTCTGGCTTTCGTCCAGGCCACAGCACTACTACAGCCTTACTTAAAATAATTGAAGACTCAAGAGAGGGCATGGACCAGTCGCATCTGACTGTACTTGTCCTTATAGATTTTTCCAACGCATTTAATTGTGTCGACCATGACCTTTACTTAGTTTACTTTCACGGCTTAATTTCTCTTCTACGTCACTGGATTGGTTTTCCTCCTACCTTCGCGGACGCCAACAGGCTGTCAGAACAGGTCAAGACATGTCTGAATGGTCTGACTTAACTGTGGGTGTTCCGCAGGGCGGCATTCTATCTCCTCTCCTCTTTTCACTGTTTATTAATCTTCTCACCAACCATCTTCAATGTTCTTACCACCTTTACGCGGACGATCTTCAGTTTTACTCGCAAGCCACCTATGGTAATATTAGCACTGCTATTTCAAGCGTAAATGCTGATCTGAGACGTATCTCACTATGGTCGAAGCGTTTTGGGCTAAATCCCAATAAATGCCAAGCCATCATCATTGGTGGCGTTCGGCTATTATCTCTACTCAGCATGTGTGAATTACCACCGATGAAGACTGCGTAATTCCATTCTGTGCTAGTGTCAAGGACATGGGTTTGATAATTGACCAATATTTTACCTGGACTCCGCATGTAACAGATATATGTCGCAGAGTGACAGGCATACTTCGTTCCATCTATCGTCTTAAAGTCTTTCTGCCCACTAAACTCCTTCTTGTTCGGTCTCTTATTTTTCCATTATTCGATTATGCTGATGTCTGTCTCACTAATATCTCCCAGGAGGCACTGAACAAGTTAGAGAGATTACTTAATAACTGTATACGATTTGTCTTTAATCTGCGCAAATATGACCACGTATCAAACTTCCGACTTCAATTAAAGTGGTTGACGATACGTCAGCGTAGAGATTTTTGCGTTCTGTTTACTCTATTTTCAATACTATATGACTCTTCCTCACCTCTCTTTTTAAACCAAATTTTTCAGTTCCTCGGTGACTCGCACTCTCTTAATCTACGTTCTTCACATAATTCACTGTTGTCTGTACCCTCACATCACTCTAGTTTTATGTCTAATTCGTTTACTGTCACTTCTGTCGCTCTCTGGAACAGGTTACCTCTTGACCAGCGTCAGTTGCCTTCGAAAAATTTATTTAAAAGAAAACTGTATGAATATATCCTAGCTGATAAAGTTTCGGTCTCATCTATATCATATTGATTAATTTATATAAATATTAGTTTATGTATATATATAGATATATATACATGTATATGTATATGTATGTGTATGTATATGTGTATATATATATATATATATATATATATATATATATATATATATATATATATATATATATATATATATATATATATATATATATATATATATATATATATATATAAAGTCACGATAGCCGAGTGGTTGGGTGGTCGGAATTTCGAGTCGATAGACCCGAGTTCGATCCCCAGTTGGTAGTCTCGTACCAATGGGTTTTTCAAAAAAAAACTTATGTACGAATATCGTTGGCTTGGACATAAAGGCGGCGACGGGCTCACCACCTGTCACGTTGTCCCGAAAATATCTTCGGTGAAAGGTGGGTCGAAGGGACTTAATTGTCTAGAGTCGGCCTCTGTCTACCCCTGTATTGGGAATTGCGTGAAGATTTTTATATATATATATATATATATATATATATATATATATATATATATATATATATATATATATATATATATATATATATATATATATATATATATATATATATATATATATATATATATATATATATATATATATATATATATATATATATATATGGTGAGCTATGTAATATGTAAGTATCTAGGTATATATGTTGTGTATTAATATATATTTACTGATATGTGCATATTAATATATGTATACGTATATATGTATCGCACACTCGCTGTTAACTACCTTTACTGCCCTTACCATATTTTCTGTTCTACCTAGGGTTAACTGGTAGAGAATGCAGTACAGCATTAAGCTCGCCTTTTGTACTTTTTTTTAATTTGGTGCAATAAAGATTAAATAAAAAAAAATTACATAGTAAAGGTCGTGACATTCTTTATTTGTCTTTTTTGAGGTTACGCTCATGAGGTTGCAGTATCATAAAAGAAGTAACCTTTTTTTAACTTAGTTCTATTAGGGTCAAAACGATTTTTATTATCAGAATGAAAAAATATAAAATAAGCAAACCTTGGACCTAAACCAGAACATAGGTTCCTACGCCATTTTAAGTTTCCTTGATTTGTGCCATTTTTTGTGCGTTACTGAGTGTATGTTCAGTCTTAGTCTCGGGAACTAACTATGAAATTGAAGTCTATCTGATGCAATGACAAATCAATACGTGGTAAATGATGTTTGTTTCGATAGACAGCATATTGCATATATGCAATATTTTATGCCAAATCATAAAAATTATTGTTTTGTTGCAAATGGAAGCCTGGTTTGCTAAATACCCAGAAGCCGGGGCTGGTGAGTCGGCTCGGAGACGGGCTCTTGAAACTGTGAAAAATAATATTCAATGGGCTGTGACACAAAAGCCGAGCGTAGTCGCTTGGCTTAAATCGAATTTGAATTAAGAGAAAAAAATTAAATACATGTTTTTTTGAAATTCACTAAAAGTGTGTATATATATTTACTACGGATAAAATAACATAAAATAAAATAAATATCTTCACGCAATTCCCAATAAGGGGGTAGACAGAGGTCTAGTCTAGACAATTAAGTCCCTTTGACCCACCTTCCACCGAAGATATTTTCGGGACAACGTGACAGGTGGTGAGCCCGTTGCCGTCTTTGTGGGCAAGCCAACGATGTAATTCGTAAATATGTTTTATGTTTGCGCCTCAATTGAGGTGGAGTATCGCGCGCGGGTGTGTAATTCCCTGACGCTGCCACTAGCGGATTTGTATGTAAGTTCGTCCTATCGAAGTAGTCGATGGAGAACTTTTTAAATAGCGCTGCCATTGTAGGCAGTTTGAGATCGCGATGCAGATCTAACTCTGGAACATCTTGTACGGAATATATTAAAGGGTGTCGGTCGTAGTTAATGATATCGGTAGAAAGAGAGCAGGCCACTCTGCTGGAAGAAATATGTAGCCTTATTTAGCGCCATCTGTGCTGTGAAGCGTGAACTTGCTATCTACCATGTCAGCGTAGAACAATACTAGTGTCTCGATATCGCCTACTTGGTTATATTTAAACAAAGTTCAAGCATTTCTCAACAGACGTTGCTATTACGAGAAATTAGGAATTACGTAGGTGAATTTACTTATGGTTAAATGAACATAAAACAAAGGAAATAATTCAACTTAATAATTCAACTCTTTTATTCTTTTATTATTTTTTTTTTCAACTTTTCAATTATTTTGAATTTGGGACACGGATATTATTTTAAAAACTTTTTTAGTTTTTGCGCTATTATACATATTTATTATTATATTACTATATGGAATGGGGTGTCAAAGAAAATATGATTGCAGTGATCGCTTTGCGCAAAGTCACTACATTTTTGTGAAAAAGGAGTGAAAACTTCAGTCAAAGTGTATCAAGATAGAGTCTTGGATCATGTTATGAAACCTCTCAGAAATACACTTTTTAAAAATATACCGTGGACTTTCCAGCAACACTCTGAACCTGGTCACAAGGTACGAACTACCCAAGCCTGGCTTGAAACCAACGTTCCGGACTTTATAAGAGCTGCAGACTACAGACTGGCCCTCATCGAGCCCAAACCTCGACCCTTTAGACTTCAAATTATGGTCAGTTTCAGAGGACATGGCCTGCTCTAAACGACACGGCGACATTAAGTCTCTTAAAAAATCTTTTGGAGCAAGAAGCAGTGGCGAACTTTCCCTAGAAAACAGTACGTTAATCCATAGATTCGAGGCCAGACAGATTCAAGGCCTGTATAAAAGCCAAAGGTGGCCATTTCAAATGAATTATTTTTTTTTGCTGAGGCTAATAAATATGTAGGTATACATTTTAATAATATTACATGACTTTATTTTAAAAAAATGAATTTTCAATTATTAACAGAACTTATGGCCACATATACACACATATACATCATTGAAATTCAAACCCTAAATGATGAAAATATAAGTAATAAAAAGGACAAAGATAACAACTACTTAATTACTTTTTTTTGCTAACTACTCTACCAAAAAGAAATATTAAAATATTTACTATCATACTCATTAATAACATATTATTAACATACTTTATATTCTATATAAACATATTTCTGAAGGTATATGAACATGAAGTAAGGTATATGAATTCCCAAGTGACTAAAGATATTGTTCTGTATCAATAAGGTAGCATTTTGTTACCCAATACGTGTGTCGCAGTGTAGTAAATAAAAAACTGCTTAATAAAAAGCTGCCAAAACTTTTATTGGTTTTCGAAGTAATTTCCGTTCCTGTATATCTCCACGTCAATGGAATCACTGAGAAAAGCAGTTGGCCTATTTTCCATAGGGATCTCTTCTATGCAATTGCATCTTCAGGGCTCGCAAAGGAAATGCCTTAAAGTTTATCTTTTGTTTGTTCCACCAAGTCGGGACTATTTGGCGGATGACTCATTATCTCGACATCTGCCATAGTGACATATTCAATTATTAATTTTGTGAACTGCACTGAAGCGTTTTCGTGGTGAAGGAGGATCTTGGTTCAACGGCGCTGCTATCGTAAATTTTCCAACAAAACAAGCAAACAACAGAAAACGTAACAATCTGCAGTAACAGTACTTTCCATCCTCCAGCACAACTGTCACAAATAAGCTTTTTCGAACAAAAATTGGTTCATTCATTTCTTTTCAAATTCATTACTTTACCTTAGTTGGCCGATCCTCAAAAGGTAACGCCCACTGAGCAGATTGCCAAACTTGAAAAACTTATGTAAGATTTAAATGGTTGGCTTTTTATTTCTTTTTTCGTTTACCTTTTCCCATAAAAGACCTCTGTCTACCCCTGTATTGGGAATGGTGTGAAGATATTTTTATATAAAATAATTATAACCCTAACAGATCTTTTCTCTAAGTTTGCTGTTTTTAATAACATATTATTAATATATTTACTATCATACTCATTAATAACATATTATTAATATATTTACTATCATACTCATTAATAACATATTATTAATATATTTACTATCATACTCATTAATAACATATTATTAATATATTTACTATCATACTCATTAATAACATATTATTAATATATTTACTATCATACTCATTAATAACATATTATTAATATATTTACTATCATACTCATTAATAACATATTATTAATATATTTACTATCATACTCATTAATAACATATTATTAATATATTTACTATCATACTCATTAATAACATATTATTAATATATTTACTATCATACTCATTAATAACATATTATTAATATATTTACTATCATACTCATTAATAACATATTATTAATATATTTACTATCATACTCATTAATAACATATTATTAATATATTTACTATCATACTCATTAATAACATATTATTAATATATTTACTATCATACTCATTAATAACATATTATTAACATACTTTATATTCTATATAAACATATTTCTGAAGGTATATGAACATGAAGTAAGGTATATGAATTCCCAAGTGACTAAAGATATTGTTCTGTATCAATAAGGTAGCATTTTGTTACCCAATACGTGTGTCGCAGTGTAGTAAATAAAAAAACTGCTTAATAAAAAGCTGCCAAAACTTTTATTGGTTTTCGAAGTAATTTCCGTTCCTGTATATCTCCACGTCAATGGAATCACTGAGAAAAGCAGTGGGCCTATTTTCCATAGGGATCTCTTCTATGCAATTGCATCTTCAGGGCTCGCAAAGGAAATGCCTTAAAGTTTATCTTTTGTTTGTTCCACCAAGTCGGGACTATTTGGCGGATGACTCATTATCTCGACATCTGCCATAGTGACATATTCAATTATTAATTTTGTGAACTGCACTGAAGCGTTTTCGTGGTGAAGGAGGATCTTGGTTCAACGGCGCTGCTATCGTAAATTTTCCAACAAAACAAGCAAACAACAGAAAACGTAACAATCTGCAGTAACAGTACTTTCCATCCTCCAGCACAACTGTCACAAATAAGCTTTTTCGAACAAAAATTGGTTCATTCATTTCTTTTCAAATTCATTACTTTACCTTAGTTGGCCGATCCTCAAAAGGTAACGCCCACTGAGCAGATTGCCAAACTTGAAAAACTTATGTAAGATTTAAATGGTTGGCTTTTTTATTTCTTTTTTTCGTTTACCTTTTCCCATAAAAGACCTCTGTCTACCCCTGTATTGGGAATGGTGTGAAGATATTTTTTTATATAAAATAATTATAACCCTAACAGATCTTTTCTCTAAGTTTGCTGTTTTTAAGAATATATCTAAAAGATTATGACCCAACATGCGTTATCTTAATTTCTAGAGTGCTGTTAGTACGGGAAAAGGTCCATATGCTGCGGCGTGGTGGTGCATAAGTCCTCGCATTCGGAAAGAACTGCTTCTTTTGAGTATGGGAATGTCGCGACTTTTTCTCGCTCAATTTACCTTCGATTATACAGGTAAGAGTTCAGAGCACCATCCATCCATATTGCTTTTACTTTTACAGGTACGCTATATTATATTATATTATTTAACGGTATCGTATAAAACACACTTTATTCATTATATACACATTATTACTTTATATTTTGTGAATGTCTAAGGAATGATTTTGCCTAAGAAATTTTGATTTGTAGTATGGGTCCGGAGAGGAATAGATAGATGCAGAGGGACTATGGCTCAGACGTAGTAGGAGACAGAACCTCGTAACATAAGCATATGTATATGTAATAAATAAATAAATGAAATAAATATCTTCACGCAATTCCCAACTGGGGTAGACAGAGGTTTAGTCTAGACATTTAAGTCTCTTCGACCCACCTTCCACCGAAGATATTTTCGGGACAACGTGACAGGTGGTGAGCCCGTTGCCGTCTTAATGTCCATGCCAACGATATGATTCGTACATAAGTTTTTAAAAAACCCATTGGTACGAGCTTGCCACTTGGGGTCGAACTCGGTCGAACCACCCAACCACTCGGCTATTGTGACTCAATCTGTATATGTAATGAAACCATAAATCACGTTACACAGGATAGTGTCTTTTCCAATTTCTTTGTTTTACACTAATTATAAATAATAATATTTGTTATAATAAATTCAATATGTCAAGTCACGATAGCTAAGTGGTTGGATGGCCGGAATTCGAGGCAAAGAGTTCGATACCGACATAGCCTATGTCCCTACCTACCTAGCCTACCTCTTGCAGAGCTCTTCATTTTTTTTATAAAAGAATGGACATAAGATATTTTCATTGGTATAGAAAATGCAAAGATTTTACCGACAGTAAAAATAAAGAGGTTTTAATTCAGTTGTATGTTTTTAACAATATTTTCAATTTCTAGGTACTGGGGTAAGCAGGGGTCCAGACTTTGAATTCCTTTCGATCCACTTTTCACCAATGCTTAATTGGAACTACGTGACAGGTGATGTGCCTATCGCCATGGATATTAAATCCAAGCTAACGGTACATTATACTTACACATCTATGTACATTGATAAATAATGATATATACATATAAACGTTTATGACTTGAGTACATATATTCATATTCATTACACAAATAATTGCCCCTAGCGAGATTTAAACCAACCAACCAACTTGGTTATTGTGTAGTCCCAAATAATAATTAATAAAGTATTAAAAATACATACGAAAGTAATTTCAATTTTAAACTTAAGTGCGATTTATGACCGTAACTTTGACATAAAGACAGCGACTAAAACGAATCGAGACTAATAACAATAAAGACAAAAAAGTTTCAGTATAACTTGTTTGCTTTAAAAATTCAATAAAAATTACATAGTAAAGGTCGTGAGATTCTTTATTTGTCTTTTGAGGTTACGCTCATGAGGTTGAAGTATCATAATAGAAGTTACCTTTTTTTTTAACTTAGTTCTATTAGCGTAGTTTTAAAATTCTCTAAAATAAATAAATGAAATAAATATCTTCACGCAATTCCCAACTGGGGTAGACAGAGGTTTAGTCTAGACAATTAAGTCCCTTTGACCCACCTTCCACCGAAGATATTTTCGGGACAACGTGACAGGTGGTGAGCCCGTTGCCGTCTTAATGTCCATGCCAACGATATGATTCGTACATAAGTTTTAAAAACTCATTGGAGTTTTTAAAACTTATGCGATTTATGACCGTAACTTTGACATAAAGACAGCGACTAAAACGAATCGAGACTAATAACAATAAAGACAAAAAAGTTTCAGTATAACTTGTTTGCTTTAAAAATTCAATAAAAATTACATAGTAAAGGTCGTGAGATTCTTTATTTGTCTTTTGAGGTTACGCTCATGAGGTTGAAGTATCATAATAGAAGTTACCTTTTTTTTTAACTTAGTTCTATTAGCGTAGTTTTAAAATTCTCTAAAATAAATAAATGAAATAAATATCTTCACGCAATTCCCAACTGGGGTAGACAGAGGTCTAGTCTAGACAATTAAGTCCCTTTGACCCACCTTCCACCGAAGATATTTTCGGGACAACGTGACAGGTGATGTGCCTATCGCCATGGATATTAAATCCAAGCTAACGGTACATTATACTTACACATCTATGTACATTGATAAATAATGATATATACATATAAACGTTTATGACTTGAGTACATATATTCATATTCATTACACAAATAATTGCCCCTAGCGAGATTTAAACCAACCAACCAACTTGGTTATTGTGTAGTCCCAAATAATAATTAATAAAGTATTAAAAATACATACGAAAGTAATTTCAATTTTAAACTTAAAATTCGCACTGCAAATAAATACCTCCGTAAAGAAATAATATAAAAAAGTTGTTAAAATATCTTCTTATTAACATATATAATATATAAAAGTCCAGACTGAGCACCTCAGTAAAAACGTCAGGGAAAGACGTGGCTAGGTTTCATATTTGAGTGTACGTGAGTTAGTGCCTTATTCTCGCTTTTCGATTATGAGTGCATGTAGTTAAAAAATACATGAATGAATGTAGAATGAATATTACCCAGATTAACGGAAAATAAGCATAATTGATATAAAAAATTATTCGAAACTCGTTCGTTATGGCGGAAACGGAATTATTGAAAAATACATGTTTTACATGTGCGTACTCTACATTTACATGTTTTCGGGATGCTGATTACGAAATTGATGACGTTTTTGAATCCAAAAGGCGAACACAGAATTATGTATTAAGCGCAGAAACTTTATGATAGAATATGGATTTTGGAAATATTAAATTGAAATTCTGGCAATACAAAAATGTTTGGCGACGCACTTACAAACTTTAAATAATAGTTTTAAGTATTACCACTATCAAATTCATCCCTGGAAATAGTCTCACATTGGTGCGAGGCTACTAATTGTCAGACATAAGTTTTAAAAAACTCATTGGAGTTTTTTAAAACTTAAGTGCGATTTATGTCCGTAACTTTGACATAAACAGCGACAGCGACTAAAACGAATCGAGACTAATAACAATAAAGACAAAAAAAGTTTCAGTATAACTTGTTTGCTTTAAAAATTCAATAAAAATTACATAGTAAAGGCCGTGAGATTCTTTATTTGTCTTTTTTGAGGTTACGCTCATGAGGTTGAAGTATCATAATAGAAGTTACCTTTTTTTTTAACTTAGTTCTATTAGCGTAGTTTTAAAATTCTCTAAAATAAATAAATTAATAAAATAATTGAACATCCGGAAACCACGATGCGTGTTGTAAAATGAATTTAATTGTGCCGTGTGGATGAGGTGTAAGAATATCTTTCTTTTTCCGTGGGTTTCGATTCGAGGCTAGCAAGGTAAAAGGCTTAGAAATACTATTGGTTACCTAGTGGTGGTGGGATAACCATCTCGAAAATTACCAAGTCCGAGGTGTTTGATACTGCGATCACCAATCTGCCAGGCGTGGCGACTCCAGCAAATCATTACAGTACAGGTCTGTAGTCTGCAGTAGACTGTGGTTTTTATTCTTGACTTGTTATATTTGAATGGTGGCATTCTCTTTACTGATACCGTACACTAGCGTGGGATGAAAGCAACATTCTAGGTCGAGACTACCTGAATATTGTTCATTATATAAGCACCAACCCACATCTAATCGGGCACATCACTAGTTTTGGGACGACGTAAGGTCAAGGTGGCCACAGCTTGTTGAACGGTTCACTCTAAACCGTAGATACTTGGGCAGTTTGGTGCCGGGCATCACTGGTTCGTTCGATACACAAAACAGATTAGAGGAGGTTTGTTTCCTTTTTATTTATTTTTTTCGTTTTACACTAATTATAAATAATAATATTTGTTATAATAAATTCAATATGTCAAGTCACGATAGCTAAGTGGTTGGATGGCCGGAATTCGAGGCAAAGAGTTCGATACCGACATAGCCTATGTCCCTACCTACCTAGCCTACCTCTTGCAGAGCTCTTCATTTTTTTTATAAAAAGAATGGACATAAGATATTTTCATTGGTATAGAAAATGCAAAGATTTTACCGACAGTAAAAATAAAGAGGTTTTAATTCAGTTGTATGTTTTTAACAATATTTTCAATTTCTAGGTACTGGGGTAAGTAGGGTCCAGACTTTGAATTCCTTTCGATCCACTTTTCACCAATGCTTAATTGGAACTACGTGACAGGTGATGTGCCTATCGCCATGGATATTAAATCCAAGCTAACGGTACATTATACTTACACATCTATGTACATTGATAAATAATGATATATACATATAAACGTTTATGACTTGAGTACATATATTCATATTCATTACACAAATAATTGCCCCTAGCGAGATTTAAACCAACCAACCAACTTGGTTATTGTGTAGTCCCAAATAATAATTAATAAAGTATTAAAAATACATACGAAAGTAATTTCAATTTTTAACTTAGTTCTATTAGCGTAGTTTTAAAATTCTCTAAAATAAAATAAATTAATAAAATAATTGAACATCCGGAAACCACGATGCGTGTTGTAAAATGAATTTAATTGTGCCGTGTGGATGAGGTGTAAGAATATCTTTCTTTTTCCGTGGGTTTCGATTCGAGGCTAGCAAGGTAAAAGGCTTAGAAATACTATTGGTTACCTAGTGGTGGTGGGATAACCATCTCGAAAATTACCAAGTCCGAGGTGTTTGATACTGCGATCACCAATCTGCCAGGCGTGGCGACTCCAGCAAATCATTACAGTACAGGTCTGTAGTCTGCAGTAGACTGTGGTTTTTATTCTTGACTTGTTACATTTGAATGGTGGCATTCTCTTTACAGATACCTTACACTAGCGTGGGATGAAAGCAACATTCGAGGTCAAGACTACCTGAATGTTGTTCATTATATAAGCACCAACCCATCGGGCACATCACTAGTTTGGGACGACGTAAGGTCAAGGTGGCCACAGCTTGTTGAACGGTTCTCTCTAAACAGTCGATACTTGGGCAGTTTGGTGCCGGGCATCACTAGTTCGTTCGATACACAAAACAGATTAGAGGAGGTTTGTATACTTTTTTATTTACTTTTTTCATTTTAACACAAAACGATTTTTATTATCAGAATGAAAAAATATAAAATAAGTAAACCTTGGACCTAAACCAGAACATAGGTTCCTACGCCATTTTAAGTTTCCTTGATTTATGCCATTTAGTGTGCGTTACTGAGTGTATGTTCAGTCTTAGTCTCGGGAACTAACTATGAAATTGAAGTCTATCTGATGCAATTTTATCACAAATCAATACGTGGTAAATGATGTTTGTTTCGATAGACAGCATATTGCATATATGCAATATTTTATGCCAAATCATAAAAATTATTGTTTTGTTGCAGATGGAAGCCTGGTTTGCTAAATACCCAGAAGCCGGGGCTGGTGAGTCGGCTCGGAGACGGGCTCTTGAAACTGTGAAAAGCAATATTCAATGGGCTGTTACACAAAAGCTGAGCGTAGTCGCTTGGCTTAAATCGAATTTGAATTAAGAGAAAAAAATTAAATACATGTTTTTTTGTAATTCACTAAAAGTGTGTATATATTTAATACGGATAAAATAACATAAAATAAAATAAATATCTTCACGCAATTCCCAATAAGGGGGTAGACAGAGGTCTAGTCTAGACAATTAAGTCTCTTCGACCCACCTTCCACCGAAGATATTTTCGGGACAACGTGACAGGTGATGAGCCCGTTGTCGTCTTTATGGCCAAGCCAACGATGTAATTCGTAAATATGTTTTTGAAAACTCATTGGAGTTTTTAAAACTTAAGTGCGATTTATGACCGTAACTTTGACATAAAGACAGCGACTAAAACGAATCGAGACTAATAACAATAAAGACAAAAAAGTTTCAGTATAACTTATTTGCTTTAACAATTCAATAAAAATTGCATAATAAAGGACGTGGGATTCTTTATGTATGTCGTTTTTAGAGGTTACGGTCATCAGGTTCAAGTAGGATAATAGAAGTTACCTTTTTTTAACTTAGTTCTATTAGCGTAGTTTTAAAATTCTCTAAAATAAAATAAATTAATAAAATAATTGAACATCCGGAAACCACGATGCGTGTTGTAAAATGAATTTAATTGTGCCGTGTGGATGAGGTGTAAGAATATCTTTCTTTTTCCGTGGGTTTCGTTTCGAGGCATGTAAGGTAAAAGGCTTAGAAATACTATTAGTTACCTAGTGGTGGTGCGATAACCATCTCGAAAATTACCAAGTCCGAGGTGTTTGATACTGCGATCACCAATCTGCCAGGCGTGGCGACTCCAGCAAATCATTACAGTACAGGTCTGTAGTCTGCAGTAGACTGTGGTTTTTATTCTTGACTTGTTACATTTGAATGGTGGCATTCTCTTTACAGATACCTTACACTAGCGTGGGATGAAAGCAACATTCTAGGTCGAGACTACCTGAATATTGTTCATTATATAAGCACCAACCCACATCTAATCGGGCACATCACTAGTTTTGGGACGACGTAAGGTCAAGGTGGCCACAGCTTGTTGAACGGTTCACTCTAAACCGTAGATACTTGGGCAGTTTGGTGCCGGGCATCACTGGTTCGTTCGATACACAAAACAGATTAGAGGAGGTTTGTTTCCTTTTTATTTATTTTTTCGTTTTTACACAAAACGATTTTTATTATCAGAATGAAAAATATAAAATAAGTTAACCTTGGACCTAAACCAGAACATAGGTTCCTACGCCATTTTAAGATTCCTTGATTTGTGCCATTTTTGTGTGTTACTGAGTGTATGTTCAGTCTTAGTCTCGGGAACTAACTATGAAATTGAAGTCTATCTGATGCAATTTTATCACAAATCAATACGTGGTAAATGATGTTTGTTTCGATAGACGGCATATTGCATATATGCAATATTTTATGCCAAATCATAAAAATTATTGTTTTGTTGCAGATGGAAGCCTGGTTTGCTAAATACCCAGAAGCCGGGGCTGGTGAGTCGGCTCGGAGACGGGCTCTTGAAACTGTGAAAAATAATATTCAATGGGCTGTGACACAAAAGCCGAGCGTAGTCGCTTGGCTTAAATCGAATTTGAATTAAGAGAAAAAAATTAAATACATGTTTTTTTGTAATTCACTAAAAGTGTGTATATATTTAATACGGATAAAATAACATAAAATAAAATAAATATCTTCACGCAATTCCCAATAAGGGGGTAGACAGAGGTCTAGTCTAGACAATTAAGTCTCTTCGACCCACCTTCCACCGAAGATATTTTCGGGACAACGTGACAGGTGATGAGCCCGTTGTCGTCTTTATGGCCAAGCCAACGATGTAATTCGTAAATATGTTTTTGAAAACTCATTGGAGTTTTTAAAAACTCATTGGAGTTTTTAAAACTTAAGTGCGATTTATGTCCGTAACTTTGACATAAAGACAGCGACTAAAACGAATCGAGACTAATAACAATAAAGACTAAAAAGTTTCAGTATAACTTGTTTGCTTTAAAAATTCAATAAAAATTACATAGTAAAGGTCGTGAGATTCTTTATTTGTCTTTTTTGAGGTTACGCTCATGAGGTTGAAGTATCATAATAGAAGTTACCTTTTTTTTTAACTTAGTTCTATTAGCGTAGTTTTAAAATTCTCTAAAATAAAATAAATTAATAAAATAATTGAACATCCGGAAACCACGATGCGTGTTGTAAAATGAATTTAATTGTGCCGTGTGGATGAGGTGTAAGAATATCTTTCTTTTTCCGTGGGTTTCGATTCGAGGCTAGCAAGGTAAAAGGCTTAGAAATACTATTGGTTACCTAGTGGTGGTGGGATAACCATCTCGAAAATTACCAAGTCCGAGGTTTGGTGATCGCAGTATCAACTGCGATCACCAATCTGCCAGGCGTGACGACTCCAGCAAATCATTACAGTACAGGTCTGTAGTCTGCAGTAGACTGTGGTTTTTATTCTTGACTTGTTATATTTGAATGGTGGCATTCTCTTTACTGATACCGTACACTAGCGTGGGATGAAAGCAACATTCTAGGTCGTGACTACCTGAATATTGTTCATTATATAAGCACTAACCCACATCTAATCGGGCACATCACTAGTTTTGGGACGACGTAAGGTCAAGGTGGCCACAGCTTGTTGAACGGTTCACTCTAAACCGTAGATACTTGGGCAGTTTGGTGCCGGGCATCACTGGTTCGTTCGATACACAAAACAGATTAGAGGAGGTTTGTTTCCTTTTTTATTTATTTTTTCGTTTTTACACAAAACGATTTTTATTATCAGAATGAAAAAATATAAAATAAGTTAACCTTGGACCTAAACCAGAACATAGGTTCCTACGCCATTTTAAGATTCCTTGATTTGTGCCATTTTTTGTGTGTTACTGAGTGTATGTTCAGTCTTAGTCTCGGGAACAAACTATGAAATTGAAGTCTATCTGATGCAATTTTATCACAAATCAATACGTGGTAAATGATGTTTGTTTCGATAGACAGCATATTGCATATATGCAATATTTTATGCCAAATCATAAAAATTATTGTTTTGTTGCAGATGGAAGCCTGGTTTGCTAAATACCCAGAAGCCGGGGCTGGTGAGTCGGCTCGGAGACGGGCTCTTGAAACTGTGAAAAATAATATTCAATGGGCTGTGACACAAAAGCCGAGCGTAGTCGCTTGGCTTAAATCGAATTTGAATTAAGAGAAAAAAATTAAATACATGTTTTTTTGTAATTCACTAAAAGTGTGTATATATATTTAATACGGATAAAATAACATAAAATAAAATAAATATCTTCACGCAATTCCCAATAAGGGGGTAGACAGAGGTCTAGTCTAGACAATTAAGTCCCTTTGACCCACCTTCCACCGAAGATATTTTCGGGACAACGTGACAGGTGATGAGCCCGTTGTCGTCTTTATGGCCAAGCCAACGATGTAATTCGTAAATATGTTTTTGAAAAACTCATTGGTATTGCCACCTGGGGATCGAACTCGGGTCTCTTGACTCAAAATTCTGACCACCCAACCACTCGGCTATAGTGACTTATTTAATACGGATGTGAGGAGAAATAAAATTTTAATTTTAAATATTTTTTTCTTTTTTGTAATTATTGTTTATAGTATAAGAAAATATAGGTTGAAAACATTAGTTAACCTGGACCTCATTCTATGTTTATTAGTATTAAAGAACTACGCATACTTATATCAGAAAGAGACGGCGCTATAATCTTTATTTCCGAACTTTTTACTTTCGACCGATATCATTAACTACGACCGACGTAGTTAATGATATCGGTCGAAAGAGAGCGGGCCACCCTGCTGGAAGAAATATGTAGCCTTATTCAGCGCCATCTGTGCTGTGAAGCGTGAACTTGCTATATACCATGTCAGCGTAGATTATTACTAATATCTTGATATCGCCTACTTGGTTATATTTAAACAAAGTTCAAGCATTTCTCAACAGATGTTGCTATTACGAGAACTTAGGAATTACGTAGGTGAAGTTACTTATGGTTAAATGAACATAAAACAAAGGAAATAATTCAACTTAATAATTCAACTCTTTTATTCTTTTTTTTTTTCAACTTTTCAATTATTTTGGATTTGGTACACGGATATTATTTTAAAAACTTTTTTAGTTTTTGCGCTATTATACATATTTATTATTATATTACTATATGGAATGGGGTGTCAAAGAAAATATGATTGCAGTGATCGCTTTGCAAAAAGAGTCACAAAACTACATTTTTGTGAAAAAGGAGTGAAAACTACAGTCAAAGTGTATCAAGATAGAGTCTTGGATCATGTTATGAAACCTCTCAGAAATACACTTTTTAAAAATATACCGTGGACTTTCCAGCAACACTTTGAACCTGGTCACAAGGTACGAACTACCCAAGCCTGGCTTGAAACCAACGTTCCGGACTTTATAAGAGCTGCAGACTACAGACTGGCCCTCATCGAGCCCAAACCTCGACCCTTTAGACTTCAAATTATGGTCAGTTTTAGAGGACATGGCCTGCTCTAAACGACACGGCGACATTAAGTCTCTTAAAAAATCTTTTGGAGCAAGAAGCAGTGGCGAAATTTCCCTAGAAAACAGTACGTTAATCCATAGATTCGAGGCCAGACAGATTCAAGGCCTGTATAAAAGCCAAAGGTGGCCATTTCAAATGAATTATTTTTTTTGCTGAGGCTAATAAATATGTAGGTATACATTTTAATAATATTACATGACTTTATTTTAAAAAAATGAATTTTCAATTATTAACAGAACTTATGGCCACATATACACATATACATCATTGAAATTCAAACCCTAAATGATGAAAATATAAGTAATAAAAAGGACAAAGATAACAACTACTTAATTACTTTTTTTTGCTAACTACTCTACCAAAAAAAATATTAACATATTTACTATCATACTCATTAATAACATATTATTAACATACTTTATATTCTATATAAACATATTTCTGAAGGTATATGAACATGAAATAAGGTATATGAATTCCCAAGTGACTAAAGATATTGTTCTGTATCAATAAGGTAGCATTTTGTTACCCAATACGTGTGTCGCAGTGTAGTAAATAAAAAAACTGCTTAATAAAAAGCTGCCAAAACTTTTATTGGTTTTCGAAGTAATTTCCGTTCCTGTATATCTCCACGTCAATGGAATCACTGAGAAAAGCAGTGGGCCTATTTTCCATAGGGATCTCTTCTATGCAATTGCATCTTCAGGGCTCGCAAAGGAAATGCCTTAAAGTTTATCTTTTGTTTGTTCCACCAAGTCGGGACTATTTGGCGGATGACTCATTATCTCGACATCTGCCATAGTGACATATTTAATTATTAATTTTGTGAACTGCACTGAAGCGTTTTCGTGGTGAAGGAGGATCTTGGTTCAACGGCGCTGCTATCGTAAATTTTCCAACAAAACAAGCAAACAACAGAAAACGTAACAATCTGCAGTAACAGTACTTTCCATCCTCCAGCACAACTGTCACAAATAAGCTTTTTCGAACAAAAATTGGTTCATTCATTTCTTTTCAAATTCATTACTTTACCTTAGTTGGCCGATCCTCAAAAGGTAACGCCCACTGAGCAGATTGCCAAACTTGAAAAACTTATGTACGATTTATATGGTTGGCTTTTTTATTTCTTTTTTTCGTTTACCTTTTCCCATAAAAGACCTCTGTCTACCCCTGTATTGGGAATGGTGTGAAGATATTTTTTTATATAAAATAATTATAACCCTAATAGATCTTTTCTCTAAGTTTGCTGTTTTTAAGAATATATCTAAAAGATTATGACCCAACATGCGTTATCTTAATTTCTAGAGTGCTGTTAGTACGGGAAAAGGTCCATATGCTGCGGCGTGGTGGTGCATAAGTCCTCGCATTCGGAAGGAACTGCTTCTTTTGAGTATGGGAATGTCGCGACTTTTTCTCGCTCAATTTACCTTCGATTATACAGGTAAGAGTTCAGAGCACCATCCATCCGTATTGCTTTTACTTTTACAGGTACGCTATATTACATTATATTATTTAACGGTATCGTATGAAACACACTTTATTCATTATATACACATTATTACTTTATATTTTGTGAATGTCTAAGGAATGATTTTGCCTAAGAAATTTTGATTTGTAGTATGGGTCCGGAGAGGAATAGATAGATGCAGAGGGACTATGGCTCAGACGTAGTAGCAGACAGAACCTCGTAACATAAGCATATGTATATGTAATAAATAAATAAATGAAATAAATATCTTCACGCAATTCCCAACTGGGGTAGACAGAGGTTTAGTCTAGACATTTAAGTCTCTTCGACCCACCTTCCACCGAAGATATTTTCGGGACAACGTGACAGGTGGTGAGCCCGTTGCCGTCTTAATGTCCATGCCAACGATATGATTCGTACATAAGTTTTTGAAAAACCCATTGGTACGAGCTTGCCACTTGGGGTCGAACTCGGTTCTCTTGACTCGAAATTACGACCACCCAACCACTCGGCTATTGTGACTCAATCTGTATATGTAATGAAACCATAAATCACGTTACACAGGATAGTGTCTTTTCCAATTTCTTTGTTTTTACACTAATTATAAATAATAATATTTGTTATAATAAATTCAATATGTCAAGTCACGATAGCTAAGTGGTTGGATGGCCGGAATTCGAGGCAAAGAGTTCGATACCGACATAGCCTATGTCCCTACCTACCTAGCCTACCTCTTGCAGAGCTCTTCATTATTTTTTTATAAAAAGAATGGACATAAGATATTTTCATTGGTATAGAAAAATGCAAAGATTTTACCGACAGTAAAAAATAAAGAGGTTTTTAATTCAGTTGTATGTTTTTTAACAATATTTTCAATTTCTAGGTACTTCGCACAGCCTATAGCAATTATGCAGTACTGCCACAAAGGTCTACTTAATACAAGCAATAATAGGTTCAATGCACACACTGTTTTCAATATTTTAGCACACTTTTTGTTACATTACATCTTGTAATATGTAATGTAACAAAAAGTGTGCTAAAATATATAGTAAATAAACAATAAGTATTTTTTTAACAATAAAAGTTTAAAATCTCCTTTATGCACTATGTTCTAAAGAACATATTAAATTTAAATTGCGATTTGTAGAAAATATTGCAAATATTTTTTTATCTTCACGCAGTTTCCCATACTGGGGTAAGCAGAGGTCCAGACTTTGAATTCCTTTCGATCCACTTTTCACCAATGCTTAATTGGAACTACGTGACAGGTGATGTGCCTATCGCCATGGATATTAAATCCAAGCTAACGGTACATTATACTTACACATCTATGTACATTGATAAATAATGATATATACATATAAACGTTTATGACTTGAGTACATATATTCATATTCATCACACAAATAATTGCCCCTAGCGAGATTTAAACCAACCAACCAACTTGGTTATTGTGTAGTCCCAAATAATAATTAATAAAGTATTAAAAATACATACGAAAGTAATTTCAATTTTAAACTTAAAATTCGCACTGCAAATAAATACCTCCGTAAAGAAATAATATAAAAAAGTTGTTAAAATATCTTCTTATTATTATTAAAACATATATAATATATAAAAGTCCAGACTGAGCACCTCAGTAAAAACGTCAGGGAAAGACGTGGCTAGGTTTCATATTTGAGTGTACGTGAGTTAGTGCCTTATTCTCGCTATTCGATTATGAGTGCATGTAGTTAAAAAATACATGAATGAATGAAGAATGAATATTACCCAGATTAACAGAAAATAAGCATAATTGATATAAAAAATTATTCGAAATTCGTTCGTTATGGCGGAAACGGAATTATTGAAAAATACATGTTTTACATGTGCGTACTCTACATTTACATGTTTTCGGGATGCTGATTACGAAATTGATGACGTTTTTGAATCCAAAAAGGCGAACACAGAATTATGTATTAAGCGCAGAAACTTTATGATGAAATATGGATTTTGGAAATATTAAATTGAAATTCTGGCAATACAAAAATGTTTGGCGACGCACTTACAAACTTTAAATAATAGTTTTAAGTATTACCACTATCAAATTCATCCCCTGGAAGTAGTCTCACACATTGGTGCGAGGCTACTAATTAAGTCGTACATAAGTTTTAAAAAACTCATTGGAGTTTTTTAAAACTTAAGTGCGATTTATGTCCGTAACTTTGACATAAAGACAGCGACTAAAACGAATCGAGACTAATAACAATAAAGACTAAAAAGTTTCAGTATAACTTGTTTGCTTTAAAAATTCAATAAAAATTACATAGTAAAGGTCGTGACATTCTTTATTTGTCTTTTTTGAGGTTACGCTCATGAGGTTGCATTATCATAAAAGAAGTAACCTTTTTTTTAACTTAGTTCTATTAGCGTCAAAACGATTTTTATTATCAGAATGAAAAAATATAAAATAAGTAAACCTTGGACCTAAACTAGAACATAGGTTCCTACGCCATTTTAAGTTTCCTTGATTTGTGCCATTTTTTGTGCGTTACTGAGTGTATGTTCAGTCTTAGTCTCGGGAACTAACTATGAAATTGAAGTCTATCTGATGCAATGACAAATCAATACGTGGTAAATGATGTTTGTTTCGATAGACAGCATATTGCATATATGCAATATTTTATGCCAAATCATAAAAATTATTGTTTTGTTGCAGATGGAAGCCTGGTTTGCTAAATACCCAGAAGCCGGGGCTGGTGAGTCGGCTCGGAGACGGACTCTTGAAACTGTGAAAAATAATATTCAATGGGCTGTGACACAAAAGCCGAGCGTAGTCGCTTGGCTTAAATCGAATTTGAATTAAGAGAAAAAAATTAAATACATGTTTTTTTGTAATTCACTAAAAGTGTGTATATATATTTAATACGGATGTGAGGAGAAATAAAATTTTAATTTTAAATATCTTTTTTATTTTTTGTAATTATTCTTTATAAATAAATAAATAAATATCTTCACGCAATTCCCAATACAGGCGTAGACAGAGGTCTAGTCTAGACAATTGTGTCCCTTTGACCCACCTACGACCGATGATATTTTCGGGACAACGTGACAGGTGGTGAGCCCGTCGCCGTCTCTATATCCAAGCCGACGATATAATTCGTACATAAGTTTTTTGAAAAACCCATTTGTACGAGCCTGCTACCTGGGAATTGAACTCGGGTCATTTGACTCGAAATTCCGACCGCCCAACTACTCGGCGTAGTTATCTTGCGATACCTTTATTCTTTTCTGTTAGCACCATTGGGACCAAATCAACTCTGGAACATCTTGTACGGAATATATTAAAGGGTGTCGGTCGTAGTTCATGATATAGGTAGAAAGAGAATGACTCATCCCGCTGGAAGACATTTATAGCCCTATTTAGCGCCATCTGTGCTGTAAAGCGTGAACTAGCTAGTTACTATATCAGCGTAGATTATTTTGACAACTTGGTTAAATAGTCCAAGCGTTCCTCAACAGATGTCGATATTACAAGAACTTAGAAATTACGTAGATTAAATTACTTATGGATAAATGAATATAAAACAAAGGGAATCATGAAATTGTCAAATATCATAAGTATAATATTAAAAAAAAACAACCGAATTGACAACCTCCTCGTTTTTGGATTAAAATTTTCTATTAAAAATTTAGTATTGATTATCATGGATTATATATGTATAGATATATATTATCTAGAATAAGTGTTGGATACGCAAACGCGTCGTAAAAACCTTCCGACGGTTATATGTCATAGTAATATTTATTATATGCAAATAGTGATATAGTGTTGTAATAAATAATTTCTTGTATCAGCGAAATCTGTCGAGGAACCTTAAGTAATTCTTAAATTTACATAGTAGCGAAATCTGTTGAGGAATGCTTGAACTATTTAACCACGTAGCTTTTAACAATATCGATACCCTTGTAATCATCTACCCTAACATGGTAGATACCTAGTTCACGCTTTACAGCACAGATGGCGCTAAACAGAGCTACATATTTCTTCCAGCAGGGTAGCCCGCTCTCTTTCTACCGATATCATTAACTACGACCGACACCCTTTAAAATATTCCATCCAAGATGTTTCAGAGTTTGATTTGGTCCCAATGGTGCTAACAGAAAAGAATAAAGGTATCGCAAGATAACTACGCCGAGTAGTTGGGCGGTCGGAATTTCGAGTCAAATGACCAGAGTTCAATTCCCAGGTAGCAGGCTCGTACAAATGGGTTTTTCAAAAAACTTATGTACGAATTATATCGTCGGCTTGGACATAGAGACGGCGACGGGCTCACCACCTGTCACGTTGTCCCGAAAATATCTTCGGTCGTAGGTGGGTCAAAGGGACTTAATTGTCTAGACTAGACGTCTGTCTACCCCTGTATTGGGAATTGCGTGAAGATATTTATTTATTTATTTATAAAGAATAATTACAAAAATAAAAAATTTTAAAATTTTATTTCTCCTCACATCCGTATTAAATATATATACACACTTTTAGTGAATTACAAAAAAACATGTATTTAATTTTTTTCTCTTAATTCAAATTCGATTTAAGCCAAGCGACTACGCTCGGCTTTTGTGTAACAGCCCATTGAATATTACTTTTCACAGTTTCAAGAGCCCGTCTCCGAGCCGACTCACCAGCCCCGGCTTCTGGGTATTTAGCAAACCAGGCTTCCATCTGCAACAAAACAATAATTTTTATGATTTGGCATAAAATATTGCATATGTGCAATATGCTGTCTATCGAAACAAACATCATTTACCACGTATTGATTTGTCATTGCATCAGATAGACTTCAATTTCATAGTTAGTTCCCGAGACTAAGACTGAACATACACTCAGTAACGCACACTAAATGGCATAAATCAAGGAAACTTAAAATGGCGTAGGAACCTATGTTCTGGTTTAGGTCCAAGGTTTACTTATTTTATATTTTTTCATTCTGATAATAAAAATCGTTTTGTGTTAAAATGAAAAAAGTAAATAAAAAAGTAAACAAACCTCCTCTAATCTGTTTTGTGTATCGAACGAACTAGTGATGCCCGGCACCAAACTGCCCAAGTATCGACTGTTTAGAGTGAACCGTTCAACAAGCTGTGGCCACCTTGACCTTACGTCGTCCCAAACTATTGATGTGCCCGATGGGTTGGCGCTTATATAATGAACAACATTCAGGTAGTCTTGACTCCGAATGTTGCTCTCATCCCACGCTAGTGTAAGGTATCTGGAAAGAGAATGCCAACATTCAAAAATAACGATCTGTCCAGTCAATACATACTGCCGGTTATGGGCCCGTGCTTTACTACTTTTGTGACAGTATACTTACCAGTACTTTACATTTTTGTGACAGTAATATATATATATATATATATATATATATGTATATATATATATATATATATATATATATATATATATATATATATATGTATATATATATATATATATATATATATATATATATATATATATATATATATATATATATATATATATATATATATATATATATATATATATACAAAAATATAAATACAGGGTGGGCCGTTAATTTTTGCACATTTGAAACATGAATAGGAATTAAACTACGAACATTATTTTTTCGATTATTTGTTTAACGTAATAATCATTTATTTACTTTTTAAAAATTACATCGTCGAGATGCGCCCCGTTTCTACGTTGGCACTCGTCTACGCAAATTTTGAAAAACTCGCCGGCACATGCTGCGAGGGATTGCGGATATCTCCTCGGTGATGTTTTCTTTTAATTGGGATATAATCGTCGGTTTATTAAGGTAAACTCGACTCTTGAGGTATCCCCACAAGAAAAAATCGCATGGTGTTAGGTCGGGGCTTCTTGGAGGCCATGGAATATTACCTCTGCGAGAAATCAATTTATTGGGAAAGATTTCTTTAACCACCGGTAAACTCACATTTGATGTATGGCACGTAGCTCCATCTTGTTGCATCAAGTTCTGCTATTGTATCCTTCAAATTTATGTAACTTCGGTATCAAAAACTCTCGCAACATCTTCACATATTCCACTGAGTTCACAGTTACGTTATTTCCTTGATTATTTTCAAAGAAATACGGACCGATTATGCCCTTTGGTGATATGGCAGCCCATACTGTCGTTTTAGGTGAATGAAGTGGGTTTTGGTGTTTAAGACGAGGGTTTTCCGTGCTCCAATATCGATAATTGTGCTTGTTTACATATCATTAATGTGAAAATGGGCCTCGTCCGTAAACAATACATTCTCAAGAATAGAGAATCGCTCCAGCAGAGTGTCAGCCAATAACTTACGTTGAATGTAATCGTTTGGTTTCATCTCCTGCACAATTTGAAGCTTATATGGATGCAGCTTAAGGTCCAGATGCAAAATTCGCCGCAGAGTAGTCCTTGGTATTGCCAAAGCCGCCGAACGCTTACGCGTAGACGATTCTGGATCGTTCCTTACGGAAATTTCAACCCGAACGTTCTCATCGGTTCTTCTTGAACGTGGCCGCCCTGTTTGTCTAATATTCATTGTCGATCCCGTTTGTTCAAACTTCTTAATCCAAGCTTTGATTAAATTAACACTTGGACACTCATTTACATGACGTAATCCGTACTCAATTCTAAATAAGCGTCGTACAGTATCGTAGGAATCGTTATTTTTGTAAAACTGATTAACACAAAAGTGCACGCTGTTGTCCCGTAAAGCGCTCCATCGTGACTAAAACTGCATGAAGCGACGCACAGTTCCCCGCTACCCGCACGTCCGTCTCTCTAACGGTTTTTGAGAAATCAAGTGTTGCTATTTGAAAAAATTTACGGCCCATCCTGTATAAATTATAGATTTGCTATAATCACAGTTAGCCCATCACAGTACCAGACAACTCGCATCTTTAATGCTGTTGTCCTTCATCGGTCTGTTAAACTTATTCTGGTACTTTTTGACATGACAATCGCCACAATTTGACGCCACCTCTCGGTCGTTAATACTATTTCTAATACTTTTCCCTTTGTTACTGTAAAGTTACCTTTACAGTTACCTGAAAAAGGGTGCTATATTCTTACATGCAGCAAAATTAGCAGTAAATCATCATTAATCTTCTTTGGAAATAGCTTTTCCCGGAAGAGATCGCCGCCTATTTGTAATACTATGCATTTCAAAAGTGTCGTATGTATTTATGCGCACATAAAGCGAATAAAATAAAAATAAATGAATAATCTGTACTCGCCTTCGCAGTAGGTTCGAATCCCCCGGCGCTGCCAATGCATATCTCAACTTGGCCTGCTCTTGCACGTCTTCTTCGTTCAAATAGATATTCCAGAGCCTGTCCCACTCCGCCTCCGAAGCCGATTTCATCCCTGTAGCAAATAAATAATAAATAAATAAATATCTTCACGCAATTCCCAATACAGAGGTAGACTGAGGTCTAGTCAAGACAATTAAGTCTCTTTGACCCACCTTCCACTGAAGATATTGAGATATTGATAACGTGACAGGTGGTGAGCCCGTCGCCGTCTTTATGTCCAAACCAACGATATAATTCGTACATAAGTTTTTGAAAAACCCATTGGTACGAGCCTGCCCTGGGCGATCCCCAACTCGGGTTTCTTGACTCGAAATTCCGACTACCCAACCACTCGGCTATCGTGGCTTCACCTGTAGCAAATAGTTCTGTTATTATTTACTTTATAGGACACTAATACAGAACGTATTATATATATCCTAGTATAATTTACAGCCAGAAGAGAATTATGTCTCATTCTATTCTCTTTTGGTGAGAACAAGTCCAAGAAGAAGTAAAGAAATGCTTTTTCCTACTGAAGAAAAGTTAGAAAGAAAAGTTATTTATCATATGGATTTTCTACTAACAACTCGCCACTGTGTGAAAGGACCACAGAAATATGGTCTATTTCTGTGTTCATTCTCATTGTTTTTCATCGAACAATTCAGATCTGCAAGCGTGCACTTCTTATACAGTTATTCAAATTCTAAAAATTAAAAAAGTTTAACTACGGCGACAATCAGAGCCCTGGAGTTTAACCTTTACCATTATTAAATATAAGTAGCAAGGTTGTTGCTTCCTTAGTTTTTCTAAAAGTGTGGTATACAAATAAATATAGGCGACCTTTCATGAAAGGGCCGTCAATACGAAAGCGTAAGTTTTGCTATTAAAATTACATCTGTAAGTCGGGGCAAGAAAGACCTATTTTTAGATGTTGATACTGTTTTCTTTTTTCTTTTTAGAATTCTTGTCAAAGTTGTTTAATATATAAACCACATTTTATGTATCTATCTTTAAAGCAGAAGGCAGTAAATGAACGCTCCTAGGCAAAGGAGTCTGAGACATTTGGAAATCTATTCTTTACTTTTTGCTTACCGTAGTAATAAACGAAGTCTCGTAAATCTGGCTCTATTACAACGGCCTCGGGTGTGCCGTGCGCGTTCAACCAACTGACGAATAGACCCCGGACTTTGGCTTCTGCATCAGGTAATCCAAAACTTGTAGCCAAAGATAATATTCTGGACCGGAGTAATCTATGAAAGATATATAATATACATTACTCCTACATACATTACACCTGCTGTACTCTACCCTTATATATCTAATACAGTCATAATAAGAATAATGAGAATAATTTATTTGCATAAAAACTAATTACAATAATCTATCCAATGTTGGGACATCCTTTTAAGCAAATAATTACTTGTGCCAGAATGCCCCGCTCTTCCATAAATGTTATTACATGTGTTTTTTTACAAATAAACTTAACATAAAGCATTTATTTGAGATAACACTCTCTTAACTACTATTATAAATACTAAGGTAACTATTTAACTGCTAAATATCCACTAAGCATAAATCTACATAACTTATACTACGAAAATTACTATGATTATGTCTATACTACTTTACTGACAGATTTGCTAAATCTAATTATTTTAAAACATTGTGTGTGTGTGTGTGTGTGTGTGTGTGTGTGTGTGTGTGTGTGTGTGTGTGTGTGTTTGTGTGTGTGTGTATATGTGTGTGTCATTTGAATGTGTATTAGAGCATGTGCATACCATATTACATATTCATATCTAATAAAGATTCAATCTCATCATAATTGTGGGACAAAAGCCATTCAGAAACTACCTTTTTCAGCTTTTTTGACAGTACAGGATAAATGTTTAAAAATCTATTCAATTTACATTATAGATAACCGGATTGACTCTTAAACTGGCGACCGGCAAAATTTGTTTTAACGGGATCTTTTTCTATAATAATTCTCCGTTTTATGCTAGTAGTGGAGTTAAAGAATACTGTTTTATGTTTTTCTATTATAAGTTGTAGTATATATAATTTTCTAACACTCAATATCCCAGCTATGGAATAAAGTTCTTCTGTAGGAAATCTGTAGTGTTTATTCAATAAAACTTTCAATAATAATCGCTGACCACATTCCAATTCTAAAAAATTTGATTTAGAAGCTCCACCCCACACCGGAATACAGTATGTCAGAATTGACTGAGCAAGAGCAGTATATACTTGTTTTAAAATTTTAGTGGTTGTCACGTCTCTTAGATTTTTAAAAATCCAGACCAGTTTCCTTATTCTGCTTGTCGTGGCTTCAATATCCGGGTGCCAAGAAAGCCTTTGGTCTACTATTATCCCCAAATACCTAGCGGTAGTTACTTTCTCAATTTCAGGACACGAGCATTTATCACTAAATCCACAACTATGTATTTTGAGTTTCAATGATGTAGAAGGTTGCGTACGTTTATTTATGGAAAAGCATATGTAGTTGGATTTTTTAGTATTTAGTGTTAGTGTATTGTGTTGTAGCCAATTAGCAACTTTAGCCAAACCCGTTTCTGCCGTTTTATGTATTTCTTCCCATGATTTACCAGAAAACACAATTGCGGTATCATCAGCATATGAGTATATATGCCCGTTACCTAGTTTATAATTACATAAATCATTAATGTAGATAAGAAATAAGGTTGGCCCCAAAACACTACCTTGCGGGACACCATGGGTCACGGGAGCGTCGTTACTAATGAAGTCACCTATTTTGATTCTTTGTGTTCGGTCAGTTAGGTAATTTTTAAATAAACACAATTGTGTACCTCTAATGCCGATTCTTTCCAACTTCTGTAATAAAGTTGGTATGGAAACGGTATCAAAAGCCTTTTTAAGGTCCAAAAATACAGCCAAACATTTATTTTTACCATCAAGTTGTTCAACTATATTTGATGTTAGATCCAAAATGACGTCCTAAGTACACTTTTTTTGCCTAAAACCATACTGAGAATCGGATAAAATATTGTACTTATTAAGATAATTTAATAGTCTGATATTTATTAATTTTTCTACTATTTTTGAAATAGCCGGTAGGATAGAGATTGGTCTATAATTACTAACTTCACCTTTATCCCCGCTTTTATAAATAGGAATAATAACAGATTTTTTTAAATAATTAGGAAATTCTCCTGTAGAAAAACAAATATTAGCAAAGTGACAGATGATGGGGACTACAACATTTTTTGATAATTTTAAGAAATTAGTAGATATATTATCCCATCCCGCAGCACTGTTTGTTTTTAAATTCATTAATATGGTATTTACTTCATTATAATCTGTGTCCATTAAGGTAAAAGATGAAGGCCGAGCATCGATTGTTCGAACAAATTAAAATTTTTAACTGTTAACTTATTACGTACTACTTCGTCAGCAAGTTCTCGTCAATATTAGAAAAAAGTTATTTATAAATTTACTGATTTAAGAGGGCAAGGTTCTAATTGTAAGAGCTCATGATAATAAGTTTTGTTTTGTTTAATATTTGTTATATTTTTTATGTTTTGCCATAGCACTTTGGGATTCTTATTCAATAATTGTGATGTTTCATAATTGCGTTTTTTTAATAAGTAATGTACAGTAATTACGATATCTTTTATAAGTAATTTTTTGTATTTCATCAAAAGGATTCATTTTAAGTCGTTTCTGCATTTGATTTCTATTCCTTATACAACGCAAAATACCAGGTGTTATCCATGGTTTTATCGTTCGTTTACTTTTAGGAACAGATACTGTTTTAGTATTCTCTTCTAAAGATTCCATAATTTTATTCATTAATATCTCAATCAGCTGATTAGGATCATTACATAGTAATAAAGTAGATAAGTTTTTATTTGCCAGACTATTGAAAGCTTGATCATAATCAATAAATGTTTTTATTTTAAGACAAGTCTTTACATCTTTTAATTTAGCCAAGCACACTAACACCATGTTATGATCAGTTACAGTAGTATTCATAACAGCTACGTTAGCATTATTCTTTTCCTACAAAGCTTTAAAATAACATGATCCAGACAACTATTTTGTCTAGTAGCAATCATATGGCCCGGTAACATACCATATGTAGATAACATACCTAAGTACTTAGTCCTGTTTCTTCGTTCCATGTCAAGTTCATTAGCTTTCGGAATAAGGTTAATATTTAAATCTCCTGTAAGAATAATATTTTATAATTTTTATTGTATCCAAATGCGTTTGAAGTGATTCATTAAATTTTGAGTATTCGCATTGGAAGGCGATCGATAGATTCAAGAATAATATAATTAAAAATTTCTACTTGTAAGGACGATGCATGTTCTAATTTTATTTCTTTAACTTTGGGTTTAAGATGGTTCTTAATAAACACCGTTACTCCATCGTTTTGATTAAGGTGAAATGTAGTTGCAAAAGACGTGTAGTTATTTATTTGAGGTATACTTTTATTATTATTAAGTCTACATTCAGTTAATATTAAGATGTCAACTTCAAATTTAAGGTGCGATAAAGTTACTTGTAAGTCATCTATATTTTTACATATGCTTCTGACGTTTTGTGTAATAATTGTAAGGTCGTTCTTTTTATTTGTACATACTTATTTAGGTCTTCGATGTCACAGTTAACTGATCTGGCTATTTCGGTATCGTCTATTTCATTTATGGTTAATAAAGAACTATTCATTGCAGATCCTCAAAAACGAAGTTGTAGGTGATTGACTAGAAATGACGCTGTTGAGATATGAAATCTGTATACGGCTAGTATGTAAAAAACTGTGAATATAACTTAACAATTGAAAAAAACAAGAATAAGTATGATTGAGTGATGCAGAGAATACTATATTGAATGTTGAGTTTAAATGTGTGTAAGTTACTAATAATGTAGAGGATAGTTGTTTGGATGAGTTACGTGTGCATTTATGGTTAAGGTATGATAACGTCTTTACGGGTTTTGTAGGTGTGAATGAGTGTAGGTGTGTGTATGTGTTATACATAAGATTAATTTTAATAATTATGGTGCGGTACAAAACAAAATTATTTAGATATCTATGTAACAAAAATATTTTTAGATTATCCAAAACTAGTCAATCACTCTGAAGCAATTTTTGGATTTGTAGCTCATGCTTTATCTGTATTATAGGAGAATTTTCGTCTTTTCTAATATATACTTTACCGTAAGAGGTCCAGCAAAACTTATATGATTTTGATTTGACTAGGTCTCTCCCAAGAAAATGAAGTCGAGATGACTTGGCAGTTAGGTTCTCAGATAAGAATACTGGTGTGTCTTCAGCTATTCGAAGTCCTAGATGTTTTGCACATATTTTTGACTTGTGTTTTATGTTAAATGCTTTGCTCATTTTAAGAAAGTCATTTTTAATAATACATATAAATACATATAATACAGCACTATTACATTTCTTATAGTTTATATACCCACACACCCCCGTCCCCCAATTAGGGAGGGGGGGGGGGCACACTAAGGGAGGCAACGCATCTGCTATGCCTCCGGTATTGCGGGTGTTCATGGGCGGTGGTAATCACTTACCATCACGTGAGCCGCCTGCTCGTTTGCCTCCCTTTTGTATGAAAAAAATATATAAGTATGACATTATGTGACAGGTGGTAAGTATATCACCGTCTTAGTGTTGAAGCTACAATATAATTTCATACATATTTGCTTACATAAATATTCATAAATAAATGTAAACATTACCCTTCAATTACAGTTAGATCAGTTTTCAGCCAACTTTGTCGTTCATACAGTGGCGCCACCAACTGCGTAACGTATTTCTGAAGAAAAAATCGTATTTGTAAAATCTATACTCCAATGTATATTCCTTAAATATATCAAATCTTCCTTCAACTAATGTCCAAAAATATATTATTTGTGAAATGATTATAATTTTTAAAATACATATACTATAAAGACTATCAATCAACTTGTATTAATAAAGCGAAAAAGAATATTTTTTTTACATGAATTATTTATAACTGTACAGTATATCTAATCTAATATATAAAATTTCAGTTACTATCTAATAATACTATCTAATCTAATATATAAAAGTGTTAGTTACCGCACTCCTCCGAAACGGCTCGACCGATTCTCATGAAATTTTGTAGGCATATTGGTTAGGCCTGAGAATCGGACATCTATTTTTCACCCTCCCCCCCTAAATGTTAAGGGTAGTCCACCCCTATTTTTTTTATTTTGTTATGATATAACATTAAAAATAGATAAAACCCAAAATTATTACCCCTCTACGATCAACCCCTATTTTTATATGGCAAAACAACGTTTGCTGGGTCAGCTAGTTAATTTATACATAAAACATCTTCGGGGCTTCGCTACTTTATATTAGATAAGCGTTATTATTAAATCACCAGTCACCCCGCGTCTATCTCCTTGGCCTCAAAACCCGCATGGGCAACGAAACCTCCTAAGTCGGAAGGAAGGTGGATGCCTGTCAACTGGCGGCGGATCTGGTCTCCGCCGGAAACCGTATTTCGGCCCCAGAGGACAGGGAGAACGGCGCCCAGCATTACCCAAACTCAGCCGTATCAGTGGTGCGACCTCCGCCATAGTCGCGGAGGATAGGAAGCATAGTGAAACACCAAAACTCCTCTTCCACCGCGACTCCACCTCGGCTGTTGAGGACAAGGAGAGCGGTGCGACGACAACGACGCAAACACTCCCTCCACAGCCCAACAACACGCATCCGAATTGGGCTAACCAACCAACTGGGGTAGGTACATTCCACAAAGATAGACCAGCTATGCAGGTTCCACTCGGTTCACCGTAGGTGTTTAAGCCACCGTTACTAAGTCCGACCAAATCAAATCAAATGAAATCAAATCATTTATTAATCGACATAAGAACATTAATTCGTTTATCGATAGTCATTTTTAATCTACCACCGCTTCATAATGAGTTTCTTCTAACGGAGAAGAAACAGGCGAAAGAAACTGCGTAGGTATCCCCTTTATTGGTCAATATTTTTTACTATATAATGCATAATACAAATGTGTTGTGATATTTTATAAAAATAGCTTGGGAGCGATCACCTCATTCCCAGGCGTTACTGTCATCAATATATTCATTTATATTATAATAACCCTTCTTATAAAGTTTTTCTTTAATAAATTTCTTAAACCTGTTAATAGACAGGCTTTGAACATTTACCGGGATTTTGTTGTAGAAGCGTATACACCGCCTTATGAACGAGTTATTTACACTATTGAGTCTAGTAACCGGTGTTACTTACGGTGTAGCTTGTGTTTGTTCCTAGTATTTACATTATGTACATCAGAAGTCTTGCTAAAAGTACTTAATGTTTTTATGCACATACATTAAATTTTTATATATGTATTGAGAGGCCAGTGTTAAAATATTAATGTCTTTAAGTTTCTTTCTAAGAGATGCTCAGGACTTTAGACAATAGCCCTCTTTTATAAAACAAATACTGTTTCTATGTCAGCTACATGACCTCATAGCAGAATACCATATGACATTGTGCTATGGAATGGTTTGTACATCAGTTAAGAGCCTTATTTTTCTTACAGCATATGCTGCAGAGCTTAACCTACTCGCAAGTTGGGATATATTGGAGCCCCATTGAAGCCTAGCATCAAGTGTTATTCCAAGAAAAACAGCCGTATCCACAAGGCCTAACTCTTCCTCCTTTATTAGTACATTGGTATCACCCCAACTGTTTAACATTAGGTGTTGCAAAATTTTATACATTTAGTACCTCGTCAAATGTAACAATATGTCGTTTGATTTTTAATATTACAGAGGTATCATCAGCAAGTAATACTATATTGTGTTTATTTCCTAGTAAGACTGCCACAATAAGACACTAGTCAATCGTATTGGCTACCCTCCAAGACATCTTACAGCTTAGACGCTGTTGTCATTATTGATTAGCTTTGATAGAATACCTTTTATCCATATGCAGTGCGATTTCCAAGACTGCAATTAACTGTATAAAATATTTGATTTCCTTTACCTGCAAATTGTCGTGCGCCATTGAATTGAGCAGCCGATCAGAAAGTTTGGCGAACACTGAAGCGGCAGTATCCCAAGGCACGTAATCACGTTCCTCGGTGAGGTAGGTGGTAAGATTTAAAGCCAATTCGTAAGACACTTTGCGCGCTTCAGCTAGTGCGAAAACATCGTTTAATAAGTGCGCCCTATCTGATATAGTAAGCTGGAACAAAAATATGTTGTCATAAACGTAATTAACAAATTTTTATAAAAGGAAATTTGATCCGGTGGATAGTTTACGGCCACAACACTTACGAAACTGCGCCAGTGCGACGCCTGCGTCGTGTTTGGACTTACGGTATCCTCTAAGACCATAGAAAACCAAATACAAAAACAATATAAGTAATTTACTGTAATATGGTTGAAGGCTGATGGCTAACATGCGTCAGGTTTGTGAGCAAGTGGATATGTTTTTATTACTTATAGGACTATACAAAATATAGTCCTATAAGTATTACTAAACATAATTAAAATACGAAGAGTTTCTATCAGTTTCCTCACTGACTTTCGTTACGAAACGAACGCACCACGCATTTAAAAACAATATGTCTCCGTTGATCAGTGATATTTGTATTTATATGTATAACATTTTTATTATATATTAGATATATTAATTGTTCAGAACAGTGTACCACCGTGGAGATGCAGGGTATGTGATTACCACTTAGTGGTCAATTTTAAAATAGGAGTTTTTTTTTATAATATACTACTACCCTCTGTAACAACAACACACAAAAATGATGACCGATCTTCCTATTTATACATTTTCTACTGATATTACGGTAATTAAATAAAGAATTTCTAAATATATAGATGATGATGGATGAATGAATGAATGAATTAATGAATTAATGAATGAATGAAAAAAAAAATACACAAAAAAGTTAAGAACTTTTAATAATTTAAAAAGAATGTAGAAGGAAAACTCAATTTACAAAGAAGACTATAATTTTAAAAGTAATCAATGTGAATTTAACGCAGATTTTACGTTAAAGCCCATGTATTAAAGTGCAATTTATTTTAAAAAAATGTCCTGACGGTCTTCTTTGTTTATTTTTAATTATTAACTATATACTCTATGTTCCCACCTCTTCAGAATTTACTGAGAGTCTTTTGGGTCATGAATGTGAACTGGCGGGCAGAGAGAAACAAACCTTCATTAAAAATGATTAAATATTTGCTTTTGATCTATATAAATTTAGAATTAGAATATTTTGAGTCATAAAATTCTTTAAAAACCCATTAAAAATTGTTACCTGCTGCAAAAAGTACAAAAAATACCTTTTTAAAAATATAAAATAGACGTTAATCTTTTTTTAAAGTTAGTACTCTTTATGTGCCTCCTTTAAAATCAAAAATACTCTATTTCTTCTAATAAAAGTTGGCCCTAGCCGTCACTAACAGTAAACTAATTACCTAGGATTAATATGCTGGAACTAGCTTGAGCAGCCAATCATACGTTTTGATTAATAAATAAACCATATACAATAAACAATGAATTATATAATTGTTGCTCTAAACGCCGACAAATACGAAAAGTAGGGTTATGATAATAGAAACGACAAAAAAGGTTTTCCATTTATTACGCCGTAAAAAAATTAACAGTCGTTTCTAAGTTTTAACTCCTTCGTATCGATTTTTATTTTCTTACATTTAACTGCAGGTTGTTGTAATCATAGTTAGGTAGTTTTAACTTCATTATTTTTACCCACAATCGTGGGGAATAATATATTTACCCATAGGGTAAAACTCATCAATTCAGTCAGTAATAAGCACTACAAGGCGTATTTTCTCTCAAAAAGATTTTAAACAATGAATCATTCTCAATATTCCTACCTGTTCATGATTCTTCTTTAGTTGCTTTAGTAGTTTGTTCCACATACTAAGCGGATAGTTCACTCTGTAGAAGCCAACTTGATTATTGTTTATTTTAAGCCAACTTTCACCTTCTCTGAGTTTAAGTTTAACTAGAAAAAGAAATACTAAAGTAAAATTTTTATTTGATTACAACACATAAATACCTAATAACACCAAGGTCTGTTAGTAATGTCCCTATACCGGCGTTGTCAGAGGTATATAGGTATATAAATAGACAATTAGGTATTTATTAGGTATTTAGGTAGTTATTATTACAAGAGGTATAAAGTTCTCTCTTAATCATATAGTTTAATATGAGTTTAAGAGTTAAGGAAGAATTACCTAAGGCACGAGGTAGAGCCAACAATTTTCTTCTTCAAATCTTCACGCACAATCCTCTGATGGTTATTTTATTGAGTTTTAGTGTTCCAAAATTTCAGGAGAAAAATTATGCAAGTAAAACTATACACTGAACAAAATAATAGTAAATTGTACCTGTATCCGCTGTGTCAGCAAACCATAAAATTTCTTGATATTTTCTTATGTTCGTCTGATAAGTGATAGGCACGAACCACCGGTAACTGAAAAGTGGCATATTTTTAAATACAACTAAAGCATTAAAAACTATGACTTGTGAAAAGAAGCATCATAATTATTTAAATTAACAAAACATATATTCACAATATACACTATACAGACGAGTCAAAATACGACACCTATATTTTGAAATTTCTGAATCTGTTTATAGCACAGAACGGACAGTCGTTTTGTTAATGTGCATATAGTTTAAATAACATTTATTTTATACTATCACGCATTTGCTGAATGGTTAATTTGTAAATAATACTTCTTTTCCTTAGAAAAAGCGACTAAGAAAAAGGCTTAATAACAGCAAATGTTATCGAAAATTGGCGCGATAATCATCTAGCGACACGATCAGCAATTGGCCAGGTAAAAGTAGCGGCATATCGTGATGAGAAATTATACCAAATGCCACGTTATCCGTAGTAATACTGGCTCGCGTACCTCCAACCAAAACACTATAACACTGCTGCTTTGAGGTAGATGAGGAGTTCAAGCCAAATGTCTCCGAAGTATTTATTCAATAATATAATTGTAAATTGTTAATGAATTGTTGAAATTACTTGATGAGTTTCATAAAAGTTTCTTCATTATGTTACATTCTATGAATATAAAATGAAATCTATTTAAACTAGACTTAATTTTTTTTTTAATTTTTTTATGATACCACATACAAATATACATACAACCCTAAATTGTCTCTACGATCAACCGTTGTCTTTTTATATGGCAAAACAACGTTTGCGTGGTCATTAAATGTATATTACTATAACCAAAATAATTATATAATAATGGATAAATATTCGGATTTCATCATAATGAAGTCAAGTGATTTCCATAGAGGTATTAAGCTGATAAATAGAAAGGATGGACGGGCTCGTAGTAGATGTCATAAACAACTTTTAAACGTAAATGTTTATGAGGTCACATGTTATTTTTAACAGCTCGTACTTAAACTCCGAGTCATTCTTTTGAACGGCACCAGAATCGAGCAAGAACCGCGACTGCGATATAATGTAAGTGTCAGGTTCTTCACTCTGTTCGACAGTCAAAAGTGGATATCCCATTTGTTTTGTCCATGTGTCCATAACATATCTGAAAATAACAATAAACAAATTATTAAAAAAAAAACTATGAGTATAATAATTAGTCGGAATCTCGGCTTCAACGATACAAATCGTGCATAACTTTTTGAAAAAAAAAAACTCTTAGCTCGAGCCTACCTCCGGGGGATCGAACTCGTTCTCTTGACTCGAATTCCGTTCACCCAATGATTGATTTGCTATCGTAACTTCGAATTTATTAGAACGTGCATTTGTCTATGATATTCTTATGGAAGGCTGGTGTACTTGCGTATGTTCAATAGGCTCCTCCCGTAAGGAGTATTTGCCATAAAAAAAGATAAAATTAGTGTAATAACCACAGACTACATTAAAGGAAACATATGCGATTTTTTTATGAAATGAAACTGAAATATATAGTAAAACGTATTATTAAGGATAAAATACCTTAACTAGCGTAAAGTAAAAGCGTTGCGTAGTTTGGTTTCTAAAATGACTATTTTTATAGAACAACTTCAATATTTATGGTGTATTAAATAAACGTATATGTATAAACTCCTTTAGTAAGCACTTTACCAGTATTAAATCTGGCCTGGCCAACAATAAATTAGAATAGTCGGAGAAATAACTTTTCTCAAATTTTATATGAAAATGAACACGCAAACGTTGAAGTTGTAGAATAACGAATTCATTGTAGAATATTAGAATTTATATTTTAGAAATTTTAGAATAACTTAACACAGAAACTTAAATAGATTTAACGAACTCACGAAAGATTCAATTTTGGATTCTCCTTCTTGAAATAAGGTTCTAAGCAGGACAACAAATCCTGTGTGACTGTATTCCCGAATTTATATTTCTTCAGGTAGTCGGATACACCAAGACGGAAATTCTCTTCGCCAATGAACCCTTCCAGCATGCGAAGAACCGACGCCCCCTCGAAATCATTTAAAAAGTATTACACATATCATAAACGAAATCTCTATGTGTTGCCGAGGTATTGAAAATAGTATTCCTGTGTTACCATAAAAAAAAAAAAAAAAAAAAAAAGGAAACGTGGAACTAACCCAAGGTCTGTGACTAGAATTGACTCATTCGCCGTAACGGCTATCGTATAATTTCCATGTCACCCGATTTTGAGTCACCTGGCTCACGTGGTCAAACAGGGCCAGATAGTTTGTCTCTTTCCCCATAACGTGGGATGATAGACGTCTAACAAATAATAGACGGGAGATACTCAGAATGTAATTCAGTTAGAATGTAAAGAAAAATAAGAGATCATAGAGTCCCCGCGATGGCATGGAACTAGCGACGTTGGCAACTTTTAGTATATATTTCTTATAATTGTTCCTCTCAGTATCTTAGCACTTTATAGCATAGACGAAATCCGAGTAAAAAAAATAAATAGTAGAAATAAAAAGTGTGTGCAGTAATATTGAATTTGAATTAATTAAATTTTAATTTAATTACCTTGTTGTAAGAAATAGTATCAAAAATAGCGGTAATCTGATCGGGGGTTTCAACAGTTTGCACTATTGGATGACTAGAAAGCTTTGCATCAGTTACAAGCACTGAATGTAGAGTTTTCGTCAAAAATTGATCAAGCTGAAAGTATAAAAGACACGTGCTTTTTAACAATAAAATAGTATTTATTGATAGTTTTAATAATAAAATATAAAACATTGAAATAAATTATTTTACCATCGTCCAAGAAGGTTCGATAGCATTCAAAGCCTTTACTTGCATATACGACGCGAAACCTTCATTAAGCCACACTTCATCCCACCACTTCATAGTCACTGAAATATAAAAAGGTATATTTATTTACCCATAGAGTTATTATAAAATAGGTTTTTAACAACCATAGAGTTACTATAGTACTTCTAATAGACCAATTTTATTAGTGTTAATCCAAAAATATTAATTATTTACAAATTTAATCACGTAACATTTAAAATTAGAAAGTTGGGAAATATGTTTGATATTTTTTAGACTGTTAAGACTCATTATATTTTAGAAAATCAGTATTCTTACCAAAGCTTACTTATACTGTGAATTAAAGAAAATAACAAGAACAAAATAGCAAAATAGGTAAAAAAGCATTTTTTTAAATACCAAAAAAAGAAAATTAAGAGTGGTTGTAGCAAATAGTATTATAGTAGTATATAAGGTCAATTATATTAAAGAAAACACTTACCCAAATTTCCAAACCACATATGAGCCAATTCATGAGCAATTGTATTTGCAACACTTATTTTATTTTTAGCGGAAGCTGTTGCTTCGTCTACAAGAAATGATGTTTCCCTGTAGGTAATCAGACCCCAATGCTCTGTGGCACCAGATACATAATCAGGAATAGCAATCATGTCTGAAAATAATTAATAAAAAGAATTTTAATATTTATGACCATGTAACCCAAATGTTTATACAAAGTGTGAAACTTTGTATATTTAAATTTTAGGTAATTCTTATTCATTCAAACCAAACAACTAGTATTATATTTGAATATAATTGACAAACAATACAAGGAACTTTGACATAGATACCTAACATAGATTTCTTTTTATAATAAATAAAACCTTATTTTATTTTGAAAAAATAAATAACCAAACTAGGGATTAAACTCAATTCACTTTGCTTAAAGCAAAAGCTCTGATCCTAAGTTTACTGTGGCTCTATTTGGGTATAAAACATATTTTCGAGAAATTGTGCAAAGTAGGCACAATTCTCAAATTGGAATGATACTTTTTTAAAACTACTTTTACAAGATTTAATTAACAATCAAGCTAAAATTGTCTGTTACAATATCTGGTGATTCCTCAGAAAGCCCCAGTGTAGAATAAACTTGTACACACATCAAAGTAAAAAGTTGTTTAAATTTCTCACCTCTTAAATAAAATTTCTAAGATTCATTAGTCTAAGACATTTTCTTACTACTCACCTAATTTCGGAAGTGGAAAAGGTACCTCATAATACTTAATGTAGAACTCAGTTACTCTTTTACCAATATCTTGTGCAAGATCAATTTTGTGCATTTGATCTTTTTGAGCAAAACTTCGAAGTTTAAAGTTGTTTCCAATACCATTTGTCTGTATTTCAACCTCTTTAAAATTAAAATCGCAAACAACAAAACAGGCTAAGTAAGTTGACATGGGAACACTAGTAGCAAAAGACACAGATTCTGTCTTCTTATCTTCACTGATTGTTTTGGATATTTCCTTAAACATATTATAATAAATATTATATTCAACAACATATTATAAATTATAACATAAAAAAGATGTTAATAATAGTTCAGACAATGGATTACTTTTGCAAAATTTTAAGCTTCAAGTTCAAAATTCCCTAACAAGTATTTTGGCTTGGTCACTAACAATAATGATTAATAAGAGAGACCGAGTTCTCCAAGTGTAAGTGAAAGAAGGAAACAGAATGTTAGAATATTTTAGTTTACTCACTTTTGAGTCAAAACCTCCTAAGTAAATTATTTACTTTAGAGTAGAATACTGCTGCTCCATATTACTCTTCTTTTGTTTATCTTTATGAATTTTCCTATATAGGCATAACAAGAGGTCTAGAAAAGACTAAGTTGTCTTTTCATCCCACATTTCACCGAAGCTTATTTTGGAAACATGTGAAAGGAGCTTTATTATTACCCAGCTTATATTACCCAATACTGGATAAATTATATAACTTTCAATAAACTCATTAGTACAAGCCTACCTTTTAGGAGTCAAAGTCTTGATTTCAATTCTGATCAACCAATCACTCGACTATCATAACTACTGATATCCTACTGATATAAAAAAAACAACTATGATTAAAGAAATAGTCAAATCTGTCCTGTTATTAAAGTGTTTTAACTAATGAAGATAACCCAGATTGAAAGAAAAACAAAATCATAAGCTAAATAATAAACTTATATATTCAATATCTTACATTCATGTTAGATAATGCAACATAAGAGACTGGCTTGACCAATGTAATATCATAAGTTGCTTTAAACTCAGGCTCATCAAAACAAGGGAATGCTTGTCGAGCATAAGTTGGTTGAAATTTACTAGCCACCATAGCTCTGAAATAAAAATCTTTTGTTTAAACAAAATAAAACTTTGTGTAAAGAAATTTTATCTGCAAATTGGGTTTCATACAAATCATAACTGATCTTTATACTTTTGTTAGGTACAATGCATTTAATAAAACTGTAACAACTGAAAGTATTTACAGTTATTTTACCTCTAATTTATTACCTTTTCTCTCTTATTTGAGAAAGATAAAGCCCAACAATATTACGAGTTAAATCACCATTGTACTTGATATGAATATTGTATGTACCAGGACATAAAGTATTGTTAAATAAAATAACCAGCTGTTCAAGATCTTTGATTTCTACATATTTATTTATGGATAATTCTTCATTATCCTTCCACACGTTAATAGATTCTATATTTAAGAATTTCGTGTGTAGATATAAAAACTTTTTTTCAGATTCGACATTAACATTGATCCACACTTTTCCATCGAAATTCCCAGAATCTAAATGCGGTTGGAGCAGAAGTCGATAATGAGCTGGACGCACTAACAACGACAATCTTTCAGAAAGAACAACATTTGGCAAACTTTCCATATTATCAAATAATTTTATTTTTTATAAGTGCTTCGAAAAAAAATGTATAAGAGTCCATTTGGTTTCAGAAGAAAACGCAAATTTATTTTTCTTATTATCATGGATACTAAAGAAATACAAGACCACTATATTCATCCGAAATCACACAATTGAAAACACTAGTTGTAAATCATCGTTTACATCAACAGCAAATTTAACGAAAAAGAAATTGACGTCTGTCAAAGTGTCAAGAGCTAGTGTCAAGTATATTTAAATAAATTTATTTTAATAATTTTTACTATTTTTAGGTTTTAAAATTATCGTAAAATGTTGATAAAATTTAAATAAATGTGATAATAAAAGGTTTTTATGATTTCAGATACATTTTTTTTCAATCGTGGTAATATTGTATTTCGGAGCTTGTCAACTGTCAAGGAATAAGTATATTTCTTAAATATTTGGAAAAACCTGGGAAGTATTTTAATATTCATGTAATATACAATAATTATGTCTGTATTTCAAATATTACTTTTACGTCTACACTCTGTGGTCCGTCCTAACTGATTGGAAGCGACGCAGCAGAACTTAGCAACTTTAAGTTTATTTAAGATATAATAATTAGTTTATGAATATCGCTCCTACCAACTCTCAACCGGAATTCCTACAATGTCGAAATTGTTCGGACGGTAGGCTTTTTAAAGCTACAAGAGGTTTAAATATATATATTAGACGTTGTCATCCACAGTCAATTTCGGTTTCACAGCCTCCCGTCCCCTCTCATGGCACAATCAGAGATATTAATCAAACCAATATTCAAAATTTTTCGGACCAAATTCATTATTACCACCGTAATGTACCAATACTTAGGAGGATTCCTAGAGGTGCGAGGATGCAGCTAGCTAAAGCTTTATCAAATACCATTCAAAATAGTTTTACTTTCAACACTGTAACTAGTTGGGAAAAATTATTTTACTTTGCATATTTTCTTTTTCATTTTGACAAAACGGGACGTAAGTCAATTACGTCCCAGCTTAAAAATTGTTTTTTTTTTTTCAAAATTTTGATTCACCGATTGATACATCCATAGCTCCAAGACCACACAATTTTGATTTAAAGAAAATTAAGTAATAAGGGCGACATAACAAAATTAAGTAATTTTATGCTTTCTGGTAATGTAAATCCCAATTTTGTTAAAATCATATATGGAGCAAGGTTATGTGCCTTTAAAAAAAATAAATAAATAAATAAATATCTAAATATCTTCACGCAATTCCCAATACAGGGGTAGACAGAGGTCAAGTCTAGACAATTAAGTCCCTTTGACCCACCTTCCACCGAAGATATTTTTGGGACAACGTGACAGGTGGTGAGCCCGTCGCCGCCTCTATGTCCAAGCCAACGATGAAATACGTACATAAGTTTTAAAAAACTCATTGGTACTGCCACCTGGGGATCGAACTCGGGTCTCTCGACTCGAAATTCCGACCACCCAACAACTCGGCTATCGTGACTTATGATTAAAATGTGTGATTAAAATCGTGACTTATAAAAAAAAGATAATGGTATCCGCCCTATAGCTGTTGGTTCCACTTTTAGACGCATAATTTCTAAATTAGCACGTAGGCACATAACCTCCGATCTAAAGTCAAAATTTCAGCCTATTCAGTTAGGCTTCAGTAGCAGAGGAGGTTGTGAGGCAGCTGTACATTCAATGCGTACTTTTTTTAACGAATTGTCAAACAGATGTTCTCTTGAAAGTTGACCTTAGGAATGCCTTTAACTCCCGCGACAGATCAACCCTGCTGAAGGAGGTTGCGAAACATACCCCGGAAATGTACCATTACGTTTGGCAATATTACAGTCAATACTTTATTTTACGAAAATCATTTAATTGACTCAGCCGTCGGAGTTCAGCATGGTGATCCACTGGGCCCAGCATTGTTTAGTTTGGGAATTCAACCGATTATTTCAAAGTTGAAATCCAAACTCAATGTTTGGTACCTAGATGACGGAACCCTAGGAGGAAAGCCAGATGACGTGCAAAATGACCTTCAAAAAATTATTCAAAATTTTAAAAACATTGGCCTTGAATTAAATAATACTAAATGTGAACTTTTCATTCCTGACCGTTTGTCTTCTCATAGACACAGTTTGTTTCAAAATTTTAACAATATATCTCCTGGCATTAAAGTAATTGAGGCGGATTCTCTTTACCTCCTTGGAGCGCCGTTATTTATAGAGAGTATGAAACCTCTTTTGAAAGTAAAATTTGATCAATTTTTAGAACACGTTAATAAACTGTATATTCTAAATTCTCATATAGCGCTTACTATTTTAAAATATTGCGTTCTTGTTCCTAAATTCACTTATTTACTCCGCTCGAGTCCAGCATGGGAATGTTCTGATTTTTTTAAAACAAATTGACCTTAATCTCAAAATAGCTTTGGAAAAAATTTTAAACTTACCTTTAGTCTCATCAAGCTGGACTCAAGCTACTTTACCTGTTAGATTTGGAGGTATCGGTATAAGAGAGGTTTCAAATATTGCGCTGCCGGCTTTCCTTGCCTCCGTACACAGTGTTCATGATTTGTCACGTAAAATTCTTAAGAATGATTTGGACTTGACCTTTGCTACCGAGGCAAGAGAAGCATGGTTACGTCTCTGTTCCGGCGAGGATATTCCACTGGAACCTAACTCACAAAAACGATGGGATATCCCGTTGGTTCAGAATGTGCAGAAATGCTTACTGAACAATTTTCACTGTGACAGAGACCGCGCCCGCTTTCTAGGTGTTTCGACAAAGGAATCCAGTTACTGGCTACATGCTTTACCATCAAGTAACCTTGGTACATTACTAGATAACGAAAGTTTACGTATAGCTCCAGGAATACGATTGGGAGCACCGATTTGTCAACCAAATCGATGTCCTTGTGGCAGCGACGTCGACGAGTTAGGCCTCCACGGACTTTCATGCCAAAAAAGTGCCGGCAGACTATCTCGTCACGGTTCCTTGAATGAGGTCATCCGAAGGGCTCTTGTTTCCATAAATATTCCATCGGTTTTAGAGCCTTGTGGAATATTTAGGGAGGATGGTAAGAGACCCGACGGCTTGACTTTAGTCCTTTGGGAGAGAGGCAAAGCTCTTGTGTGTGACGCAACTTGCGTCGATACATTAGCGGCCTCTCCTATCAAGGGTACTTCGATAAGGGCCGGGGCGGCATCAGAGGCAGCTGAATCGGGTAAATGGCGTAAATATGAGTCTTTGAAAGGAGACTATATATTTGTTCCATTTGCCGTAGAGACAATCGGTCCGTGGGGTCCCCGCGCGATGCAGTTTCTAAAGGAATTGTATCCGCGACTTATCGTTGCCGCTGGCCATTCAACGCGGAAATGCAGCCAGCGTTCTTGGTACCATGCCACGAGGAGTAGGGCTCTACGATTATAATAGTTTTTAGTTAATAAGTATTGTAAATATTAACAATTTTTTCTGTAAATAAATATTTATGACCGCAAATCAAAATATATTTTGACAATAGCATTGACATTAGGGATGTAGATCAGAAATCGATTAATGTAAAAACTGATGTTTTGGGCGACAAAGATCGACATATATAGTATTGATAGATTCAGGGAATCGACATTTCACCATAGAATCATTTAATTTTTCTGAAGTGGCAGGCTCGTACCACTGGGTTTTTCAAAAACTTATGTACGAATTGTATCGTTGGCTTGGACATAAAGGCGGCGACGGGCTCACCACTTGTCACGTTGTCCCGAAAATATCTTCGGTGGAAGGTGGGTCGAAGGGACTTAATTGTCTAGACTAGACCTCTGTCTACCCCTGTATTGGGAATTGCGTGAAGTTATTTATATTTATTTATTTTATTTTTCTGGGTTAGTAATGTGAGAGCATGCCAAGTAGAATTGACTGTGTAAAATAGTAGCTAGCTATAACTTTATGTTAAATGTAGACATCGCAATAATTTTATATATTAGATAATCGCTTTAGTTTTACTTATTTACAAGATCAACGAAAATAGTTTAATCTAATGATACTACATAACTATGCGTTGATTGTTCACATTTACTTGCATTCATAAATTTTCCACTCCAAAATTTCGTAACAGACTTACCAAAATATTTTCTATTTCTCTTAATCTATCTTAGTACACCTGTAATTCTTCAAAAATATGCATCTGTGTCACATATAGGGTGCACGTATTATATTCATTCAGTTAAAGTAATAAACGTCAAATAATAAATTATAAGCATATCAAGTTTCTTATTTTTAAAGGCTACCTACGTATAACTTAATGGCACGAATTCACGAAGGCACATTGGCATTTCCAGAGGAGTTTTCAGTGGTTATCAGCTTTTAAAGAAGGAATAAGATATCTTCTAGAAAACGAATAGATCGGATTATTCAATTCGGCAAATCAAGTAAAATAATAAAAATATTTAATTTCAAAATATTTAATTCCTCTTATATAAATATGTAATTTTACTTACCCGCCATTCTTCAGAGTGCTAGAGTAAAAGCCAATAATTGTTTTATCCATTCTTCCTGAAAATTTTATTAAAAGAATAACTTGTGTTTGCTTTAACGCATTTTTCAAATTTATTTCCATTATTTCTAGATTTAATCCAACTAATATTTTTGTCGATAAAACAGACAGTTTTTGATTATTGCCGCTATCTCTTAAACTCACTGAATGAATGCTTAAATCCTTTGTATGCATGTTAATTGTTTTTGTTGGCTCACTAATATTAAGTAAAATTTCTGCTTTGCCTTCAAATGTCTTGTCTAAAATGTCTGGCACCAGTTTAAGTTTGTAATTTAACGGCTTAATATTTTTTGAAAGTCTGTAGTGACTAATCTGGAACCATTTAATAATTAAATAAATAAATATAAAGAAATAAATATCTTCTAGTCTAGACAATTAAGTTCGACCCACCTACCACCGAAGATATTTTCGGGACAACGTGACAGGTGGTGAGCCCGTCGCCGTCTCTATGTCCAAGCCAACGATATAATTCGTACATAAGTTTATAAATAACCCATTAGTACGAGCCTGCCACCTAGGGATCGAACTCGGGTCTCTTGACTCGAAACAACCGACCACACAACCATCGTGATTTTTAACTAACTTATCGTAAGTTATCGTGACTTATATTTAAGTTAAATAAATTTTAAACTTATTACAAAACAGAAACTATGCAGCATACCGCGACAAACATATACAGAAGTGAAGAGATAAATAGACAAAATAGGAGATACATTTTCGATCTCAATAGCTTATAAATGTAATAAGAAACTTTTGATAATGCTATGAAGGCGAAACCGGTCAGGTTCTTTTAGTAAAAATAAATAAATAGTGGAATAAGTGAAAGTGACTTAATGAATTTATATATAAAAGTCTTTGTTATTGTGAGAAGAGATATATAGATAATATTAATGATGTGTAACATGGGAAAACCTCCGTGGTGCAGCGCCTGGCCTCTTGGAGAACGTTCCAAAGTGGCGATTCGATTTTTTTTATTGGAGGACACTACAAATCTAGTAGGTCTCGGAGCGAGCTGAATAACTTGAATAAAATAGTATCTTTTAATTGTTTAAATTGACCGAATGATTGTAAAGGAAGGTGTAAATAGTTTTTCTACGTTTACAAATCAATAAACTGCATATAACTTATATGTAAGGGCTGCAAACTAAGCAGGTACGTGTTGTATGTTCTTTGTAAATACTACTCTAGTGTGCGTGTCATATAAATTGTAATTTAATTTTATACACTCAATCCAAGTCTCATTCGTTAAGTGTCACTGGTCTTATCTTAAATGTGACTTGGATGGAGTGACGATGTACAGTACATTAAGAAGACACCTCTTACAGCCCTACCCTTAAGGTTTAACCTGAGCGCTCACGACTGCGCCCTACATTGTGCGTTGCTGGTAGCTGTGAACTGAATCTGAATTTGGTGGCGTAGAATGCAGATAAAATACCACTTGAAGCCTAGTAATTGACCGCTTCGAGCTTCGAGGGATCGTCGAGCGTTTACCCTCTATACAGGCCAGTGACTGTAGGTTTCGACCCTGCCGTGCCGACTGATTTATTTTGTATATAGTTTATTGTATTATATTATTATTTACTAGAAGAACCACATTTATTTCGACCGACTAGCCGGGTCACAATTCAATATTTTATTTTCGATTAGGTCCTTCTGCTGTACCGTGGCAACGCTACCTACCTACCTCCGGGCCACAATGTCCTACACGTAACAATTTGGAATGTCTAATCTAAATTACGCCTCTTAGGACGTTGGCAACATATGTTTAATGATCGTTTTAGTTAGAAATAGAATTTAGAGATAAAGTTTTCGGTTCATGATTTATAGTGATTTCCTTAACATAACTTGTAGTTTTTGCCAACAACATAGTTATGATAGACTTTAATTTCCATTTATTTATGAAGCCTTATTTCGTGCCATTGTTGTAACAATATACACAAACATTTCAACGTCGAGAACATTTGACCAAATGAGGTTATGTTTTGCAAGCCTTATTACAAATACCTTAGAATATTCATATTTTATTCCTCAAGAATGTTATTTCATAAATTTTAACATATATATACTTCAAAGCCTAAAATTGGCATAGGTTGGAACAAATTATCATTCTACCTTGAATACTCGCGATTGTTGTCTCTTGGTGGAACTTGATTTAAAACACATTAAAATTCACGTTTACTTATTCCACATTTATTTATATTAAAATACCTGACCGGCTTCACCCTTATAGCATTATCAAAGGTTTCTTATTACAACCAGAGTCTACTGAAATCGAAAACGCATCTCCTACTTTATTGTATTGTGGTGGTTATCACTTTACAATTTGCTGATTTACTTCTATCAGGAAATTCCCTACGAGTTTCTTAAAAACTTTTCGTAATTACTGTTTCCAATTCATAACAAATATATAAATATTGGTGTCTTATTTAATTTTCATATATAAAGTAGTTTTAAGTAGTTAGACAAGTAGATTTAGTGAGTATTGAAAGAGTAACTTTTGGCTTTTATGTACATAAATAGAAGATAGATTTGTAAGTAGGCGAAATCCCTCGTAGAATCGGCTTTAGAAAATTCTACTTTTTTACTTTTCTTCCATGGGTGAAGCAAAGTGAAGCAAACTTTCTACCCTTATCTCTTATCGCAGGCCCCATATAATCTCAACGTGGTGATTACGGTTTGAACTCAGGTAGGTGTCTTCACTGCTGCCATTAGGTACGGATATGACTATTCACAAATGATTTGATTTTGACCCTGCCGTGCAGACTGATTTATTTTGTATATAGTTTATTGTATTTTATTATTATTTACTAGAAGAACCACTTTTATTTAGACTGGCTAGTCGGGCCACAGATGACAAGGTAACTTAGTTGGCAGTAACCCTTACTTCGTTGATTAAGGTTGTGGGTTCATATTCCGCTAAGGGCAAACATTTTGCGAGATTAATATGAATGTCTGTACTTGAGTCTTGCATTATTATTGATGTTATTAGTCGTTATCTAAACTCCATGAAGAACAATTTTGAACTGTACTGAGAGTACTTGTTAATTACGCCCCTTTAATAGTTTTTTATAATTGTTATCACTACTTATTATAGCGGTGAAATAGGTTTTTGTTGTTTTAGTTTTAATAATAATGAAATATAGTTTTATAACTAAGTTAAAAATAAGATAACTAACTTAGTGATAAAACTAATTAATAATTGATTAAGCTGAGAATGAGATATAGGTACAGCTTTTTTCCTAATATAATTCTAATAAACTAATATTTACTAATAATATAAATTTAGTTTTAAGAATTAAAAACCGTGTAATTGCTGTGCCCTATCCGGGTTCATGTTGATACGAACATGTTATTTTAAGAACCTGCTGTACACACATGAGAACGCAATAAGTTATTGAGTATTGAGTACTATGTGTAAATTTAAATATACATATAGTAAACATATGTATATGTATGTTCATTTATTTTGATAAATTATCATATTTTAGGGTGCGTCCAAATTTGGCGAGTGCGCCACTCGCCCGCTCAGTTGTTGTATTATTACCGAAGGCTGATTATTATTATGAAGTGGTAAAATAAAAATTATTTGAAAATGTACAAATAAGTAGCGACCCGAATTGCTCGCTCGAAGTGCAGCGTGCCAGAACATTCACGGCAAATTCGTAAGATTTTAACACAACGTGTTTAAATTGTTGTTATATACTATGTATAGACAATAAATATACTATGCAGTTTACTATAAGTTTTTTTAACAATAAAATAGTAATATCAATATTGTAGCCTTTGTTTGGACACTAAGACAGCAATAGGTTTAAACATCAGTGAAAGTAGGGTGGAAAGTACTTGATTGTCCTTTCTTTTCGACCTCCGTTCTGGGGTACAATATTGGAGAAATGCAAAAAGATGAAAAAAATCTGCTATATTAATAGCTCAGTGCGATTGCAATATGGGAGGGACCTTGCCGGACTTCGTGCTGCAATGTTTTATAGGCAGATAAATTTTAGCTAGTAAGATTATTCTTGAAGTGAAACTTTATTAGCCGCGGTGGTGAATTCTTTCCATAGATACGAAACCGAAGTACTTCACTTGAAGTTTCACTCAACTCGTGGAGAGAACCCATGGGTGCAGTTCAACGCACGTTTTTTTTTCATGTAGCTAATACTACTTATATATATTGAAATGTTAAATCTTTGAACATACCTTTTCTTGAAAGCTGAAATTGTTATCTTCGCTGCTTATGATGGAGTTGTGTGAATTAAATTTTGGTGTCGTGTCATAGGCTTTTGTTAGCCTTTCATTTTTAACTGTCAGTGCCATTGTAGAGATAAATAGGCAAAATGTGGCCAGTGCTAATATTGTTAATAACTTGTTATTAAAAACCCAATGTATAACATTGATCTTCATCTGTAATAAAAAACACAAAGTTCCATACATTATAACGACTGATTTTCACCAGCTTCCACAACATAGGTAAACTCTTTCTGGGTATTTGTGGTACCTTCGTTGTTTCCGATTCAATTACACAAGTGCTTTAACTAATAAACTTTAAACCAGAGCAATCTATGTGATATTATCCCTAACTGTTTATTATTAATAACTAGGTTTGTCCGCGATTTTGTATGCATGAAAATAGATTCCCATGCATGGTTTTCTTTATTTACATGTACGAGTACGAAAAAGCTGACTGTTATATATGTGCCTATGTCATATTCTGCTTATTTAACTACTTACACATTAAACGAATGAGTGAAGACTGAATGGCGAAGAAAATGTACAGCCCGAATTTAACGATAAAAGGGGTCGAGGTACAACGGGGATAACTTTCGATGACCGTGTGAGCAAAGCGCTCAAAGAGGGTCCAAGACAGGAGAGAGGAGAAAGGGTCAAGAGTACTCAGATACCTAGAAAAAAACTGATAAATTTGATTCTTTCAAATTGCTCAAGAGTTACGTAATTTCTCTATGGTTAATCCATTAAGGAATATGGGTGAAGATATTTATTTCATTTATTTTACTTGTTACATTTAGTGATTACCGCAGAGGATTAGGCGGGACTTTGGAAAATTTTCAAGAAATTTATTACGATGTAGATAATAGCGACTGCTTTTCTAGCATTTGCTAGCATAGGCCGGTGTGACCAAGACTGCTCCACGACCGTTACCGTTGCGTAAAAGTCGTGGCTGGTGTAAGGTAACCTCAGAACCTCTTTCACCGTCCTTTCCCTTTCCCCTCATCTCACCCAATTCCTTTCCGTACCAATGTATTAAACTTGCTAGTTTGTCATATAAACTAATTGTGTGACGATATGTGTACAGAAAATAGTGAAGAAAAGCAAAAAATTAACAAAGTACTTTCACATACAAAATAACCTATAGAATTCCAGGTACCCTACGGATGATTCGGAATTATCACCAAACTGGGCAAGGAAATTGACGAAAGCAGTAACAGAGGCTTCGCAATTTGAACAGTGCCGCCGACCGCGGTCCGCATATCAATAAATTGAGAGTGAATGCTCCAAGTGAGTGAGTGCCCCAAGATTGGAAGTAAATTCCACAATTTAACTGCATGGAAAGCAAATGTATTGGTATAAAACTTAAAGTTATATACAGAAAAGTGATAGAGTTCTAATATGGGATATACTTAGTGAATCTGTAAAATTAACGAGAAAAAAGGGTACCTTACGTAGGACGGAGATGAGGGGTTGTTTAGTATTTTTTTAAAGGAGACACAATATTCGAATGTTTCTTCGAATTAGGAGCAACTTGAAATCCTTACAAAGTCACACTTTTTGAGATCAAATATAAAATGGATAGTAAAATTTTGCAAGCGTTAAGTTATTTAGTAGCACCTATATAGCATCCCGATGTTATGCATGATAATGGCAAAAATAAAATAAAATAAATATCTTCACGCAATTTCCAATTCAGGGGTAGACAGAGGTCTAGTCTAGACAATTAAGTCCTTTTGACCCACCTTCCTCCGAAGATATTTTCGGGACAACGTAATAGGTGGTGAGCCCGTCGCCGTCTTTATGTCCAAACCAACGATATAATTCGTACATCAGTTTTTTTATGAAAAACCCATTGGTACGAGCCTGACACTCGGAGATCAAACTAGGGTCTCGTGACTTGAAATTCCGACCATCCAACCATTCGGCTATCGTGTCTTATAATGGCAAAAGATATTTTGGTTTTGATAACATTTTTCTTTCTATAGAATCAATATATTTATAATCTTTCTATCTTGTTTTTTATAATTTCATCAAATTCTATCTTGCTATTTATAATTTTCTTGTTCTATCAACAACAACCTATCAACACCGAATCTAAACCACAAGTTCTTTTAACTTACATCTTTAGTAATTGATGATTTCATATATAGTAGGATGTATTTACCCAAAATTTGCTGTTAAGTAGCCAAAATATAGAATGAACGATTGTATGAAAACTCGTCATTTCAAAATTAAAAGCATAACTATTTCAAACACGTTACTGCTTACATAAATATACTAATGTAAATCGGCGTTTATTAAAACAATGCCTTTGTCGCGGTGATTATGGCTGAAAATTTATAAGAGAATTCGTGACTTTTGAGAAGAGAAGCGTGAAGTTTCTTTCATGTATAATTTAAAATACGACGATAGAAAACTAAAATTATTATGTAGATCTCTTAAGTGCAGACTTCAGGATATAAAATATTGCAACTACAGAGTGCTCTAAAATTTAATATTGATCCATATCCGTCAGGAACTCTTGACTCGAAAAAAATGCTGAAATTTTTATAATAAATTCGGTCTGTAGTTTGCGAATAATTCACTAATAAAAAATTGTCCATTTTAACTTTACTTTTCTACTATATGGCGACTCGTACTAAAAAGAGCTCAAGCTGTATCACTGAACAGATTCAATAACTCTTATATAATTTTATTTAAGTTTAAAAATAAGATAAGAAATAGAATCATAATACGTTTAGTGGTTTTAACGGCAACCGCGGACCGACAAACAGACAAGAATTTCAAAAATCTTCCTTTTTGGGTAAATACGTAGTTGTAACCTATCTCAGTTATTTTCTTCGTCAACTTTTTCAATGTACAAACACGATTCATTAACAATTATATAATACTCTCCAAACAGGATCTATAAATAAAAAAATGACTTAATCTTACCTTTAATAAGTTATTAATTTATATTCTACTTTCACTAACACTTTTGTAAGTCTACTAGATAACAAAAACAACATTAACACACGTAATAACTATGCGAGGTGTCGTGGAAATGACAAAAAAATATTTATCTACCTTCCCTTACTTACTACGGAACTAAAAATAAACATGAAAGAAGAAAGAAAACAATTGCGCACCGTTCCATTTACGACATCATTTCGCGGTTTCACTTTGAAACTGTTCTAAGACGCGATGGTTGCAGTAGTAAGGTGACCACAAAGTTAGGTATATATATAGATAATAAATACAGGAAAGTGTCGTGCCTCAGATTTCAAGGTGAACCAAGTTATAATGTGTTTTATTCTCATTCTTAATGGAAAGTATATACATTCGGCAAGTGATTTTTTTTCTGTACGGACTCAATTGCACATAATATTTATGAAGAAAATAGATTTTGTACTAGAACATATCTTGTATAATTTTATTCCCAAGGACTTTTACATTCTATGAAGTTCTCGGTTCGCTAAGTACCCGATTTCAATATCCAGCAGTAAGATATCGTTTCTTATTCTTCTTTACAGCCTATCAAGAGCCCACTGCTGAACATTCACCTCCCCGGGTGGTAAAAATAGTATAAGCCCCGTCAAACCATGGATATCGTAAAAGGCGACTAATCATCTATTGTACTTATATGGCGTATGAGAATCTGCCATCACATCTGATCCCGTAGGTGTCGTCATATTGTCAGATGGGCAAAACCATCTTCCTGCATAACATCTTAACAAAAAAAAACTGAGATTGCCAACACGCTCGCCATGCGTAGCAACGATGACAAAACATTGTAACGTTTCTCATTACCAAATGTTTTTCTTATATACATAATAATAAATATGTCGAAAGGAATTGTCTAAACCTCGGTGTACTCCAGTATTGGTGAGGCATAATATGTGTAAAGATGAATAAAAAGACATATTTATAGAATACTAGAATGACATAGAATTTTTTGATATACATAAACACTTCGATGTGCTATTGCTAATCATTTCAAATAATTTGATAGACGAGATAGGCACATCATAAACAGGCAAGATGGATCACAATTTTTAAGATGGAACTTTGAAAGTTAAATTGGAATCTTGCCATCAAGTCTTTAAAAGTGGTTAGTTTGTCTATGAATTACAGAAATTTTGTGTTAGGCAATGCCTGTAATCTCTTTTAAATGTCTAGGAGGCTTCATTAAGAAAATTCACAAAAAAGTTTTATCATTATTTATTAAAAACTTATTGAAGCGCTAAGCGAAGCGAATTTTACTGGCCGGGATAAATATCGAAGAGTTCATATACGAGTTTCTCAATTTTATTGCCATGCAGAGTTGTGTTATTAGTTTTTTTTTATATATATTATGTCATTAGTGTTATAAAAATAAAATAGTTGTATTATAAGTATTGTAATAGTTACATATTATAAATTTGTGTTCTATTATGTAAATTTGTTATACAATAGAAATGGAAAACATTTTAAATACATTACTAGAAATCAGTTACAATGTATTCAGTTTTTATGGACACTGTCTTTATAGGCAATCTGATTACAAACACTTCACTTGTTATGCCTTGCTCAGTTGGGCAGGCTTTTTGATTTAAATTCAACGTTGAAAGACATATCTTGAGTTCTACACCTACTTTTGTTTTATTACTTGTTTCTGTCCATGATGTCACCTGCGACCCTTGCTCCTCTCCTGACTCCTAATCCTTGAAGCAAAATCTCGGGGAACTGTCAACTGCTCAGTTTAATAAAGATAGATCTGTCTCATACATAAACTGAGCATTTTCTGGTAACTGGAGTTCCAAACCCCGGTAACCTCTTACTATTAGATTGTAGAATATTTGCTAGATTACACCTGTTACCTTAGGTCTTACAGATAAGTCCTTTCCCCTTTAAGACCCGTGTCAGGATAGAAGATATATATTTCTGCTGAAATATATATAAATTTCCAATGAATGATTCGTACTTCCGTTCTAGCGTGATGAAGTAAAACAAACTTCCGTTCAAAATTTCACATATATAATAGTATATAAATAATAAAAGTTCGATCCCCCGGTTTCAATTAGTTTTTTTAAAAAGTTATGTACGAATTATATCGTTGGCTTACGATTAGGCATGGAGACGGCGACGGGCTCATCACTTGACACGTTGTCATAAAAACACTTAATTGGGGTTGAAACTACTTAATTGTCTAAACCTCTGTCTACTCCTGTATTGGGTAAGGCGTGAAAATATTATTACATATTATTATATAATATTACATATTTATATTATAATAAAAGTAAGTGCGATGCGATTTGTTATTTTGTTGTTTATAATTTATTTTTAACGGTCCACTAAAATGTACTTAGTTCACCGTAATAAGTTTCCAATACGTGATATAGATAGAATGTTGCATTCTTAAAGATACCATGTTGAAACAGGTTAATCGGTTTGCTTTCGACTCGCCTAGACCTGTTCCAATGTCGCTTTCCTACGAAAGTCGATGGCAGTCTAATACCTAGTTTATATAATATAAATTTATCCATTTAACCAATGATTTCATATACGATTGTATTACGTTTGAAAATTCGGAAAAAAAAATAAATTCATAAAGTAATATACATTTGCAACACAATTATTCAAAATAAAGAATTCATAGCAGAGCGTGGTTTCGATCCACGGACCTCTGGGTTATGGGCCCAGCACGCTTCCACTGCGCCACTCTGCTTTGAAATATTTAACCGAATATATGAATACCGTTAACCAAGCGATCATAATTGCACATTTTTCGCTTGTCACCGAATTGATAATTGAATTACAAATCATAGTATATTATCAAATCCAATCATATTTTATTATCGAAATAAGAATCTGCATTCGCTTATTGACAGATTTTTTTAATCTAACAGTTTCGTAATGAGATTCCTCTAACGGAGAGGAAACAGACAAAGGAAACTCCGTAGGTATCCTTTTTTCGGTCAATCTCTTTTTTTTTAATATTATAATACAAAATGCAATGTGATATTTTCTAGAAATAGCTTGGAAGCGATCACCTCATTCTCAGGGGTTACTGTCATTAATATATATACCAAACAACGGCAACGATCACGATAGCCGAATGGTTGGGTGGTCGAAATTTCGAGTCAAGAGACCCGAGTTCGATCCCCAGGAGGCAGGCTTGTACCAATGGGATTTTCAGAACTTCTGTACAAATTACATCGGGCTCACCACCTGTCACGTTGTCCCGAAAATATCTTCGGTGGAAGGTGGGTCAAAGGGACTTAATTGCCTAGACTAGACCTCTGTCTACACCTGTATTGGGAATTGCGTGAAGATATTTTTTATAAACAACGGCAACGAAACTTGGATTTACCAAAATAAGCATAAGAGCAAAAGAATTCCGATCACGTCTTTAATTGTGCGGCTTACTTTGGTCGATCGAAAACTAAACGATGTTTTGAGCACGTCAAACGAATGAGTGAAGAACAAATGGTAAGGAAATATACAGCGCAAATGTTAATAGGATCTTACTACAGATTTTTATTTTTATTTATAATAATATACCAGAATCAATAAAAATAATAACTATAGAAAAACAGTTATGTATACATATAACAATGTTATCTATACATATAAATAAAATTGGAGTGTCTGTTTGTAATATTGAAATAACAGCTTTTTACTGCATAAAATTTTTTTAAAAATTTGTCTGTCTGTCTGTCTGTCCTTTTGTAAATAAATAAATAATACTAATCGCCATGTTTCGGAAGTGAATTGGCGATCGTAGTAGCGGGTCAGGTGCAATGTATGTGATACACATTGCACCTGACCCGGTGCCTTTATCCGCCAATTAAATTTTAGTTCGGTTTTTTGGAGACTAACTCTCTTATAATGTAAGACATATAATTTTAATATTGCTACACATTTTATCCAAATCCTTTATCGCAACTGAACAACAAAATATTCAAGCAGGTTATAAAAATAGTTTGGGCCGGTGTGGACGAGGCATTCCATCTTATATCCGCTTTAATTGATGAGCCTGTACAGTTATTAAGGGGCAATGCTAACCAATTACTATTAAATTGACTATCAGATCAGCCTGATATCATAAATTATAAATATTTTTAGATAAAGTAAGTAACCAAAAATATGAATCGTATAACGGCTCGACCACTATTCACTCTGTGGGAGTGGGTCTTTTAAAATTCGATTATAATTATTTTGAATGTGCGCAGATATGTCATCAAGCATCACTTAACCCCTGTCAATTTACATACATGTCTTGTGTTATTAATATTGATTTCTTATTCTCTTATCTCTCTGTTCCTAATTCACGAACGCATCATATTTGGTTAAGGTGGAGAAGCACGGGTCCTTAGATGTGTATTCAGCGCCGTTTTAAGAGCCTTTCTTCAACAACCAGGTGGAAATCTATATCGAAGAAATATCTAAGAATAATAAAAGTGTTTTAATAGAACAAATACCGAAATGAAAAAACACTTTTCCACAAAATTTAAATATTTACAGCTTCTAATTTATTAAAGATAAATAAAAAGCCGAAAAATGAAAAGGTAATTATATCTTTAATAGGCAATCAGGTTTATTACAAAATAAATTATTGCAACATGGACATAGCAAATATTGCCGAAATCATGAAATTTATGACTACTTAATACTGGCAGTTGTTGCTGCTCATTAAGAACAAATTAAAAAAAAGCTAAAATAAATTATTCATCAATACTTCTATCAATGCAATTAATTTTTACAATGTCAACGAAAACAGCAAACATGATATGAAATACTCCAATATTAGGCTATAATTACAACTTATTTAAAAGTTTCATAAAATCTCGAGGATCCATAGTGAGGATTATAATTCTATATAGATACCCTTTATTGTGTTTTAATAAATAAATAAAAACATCTTTATATTTTCAACTGGACCGTTATCCTTTTTATTTATATTTCCTTTTTATTTTAAACATACGACCACAATTAAGTATTTTAGACCTTTCATCAAAGACAGATGATGAGCATGTTACCAGACAACAGTCAAGACCCGAGTCCCCGTCTGGGGACCAAACTAGGGTTTCTTGACTCGAATTCTATAGGGCTATTGAGACTTAAGTCTATAATCATATCGATCAGTTACATCACATCTTAGCAATCACTCAAAAAATGATCGAACACTTCATTATTTTCTTTAAATTCATAAAGGTCCTTGTGTTATAGGGATTAAAAATGAATTCAAATTATATTCGTATGCAGTAAATACAACGAATGCCATCCACTTCATTTTTTAAATTACCTATAGTTTATGGATATAATAAAAAATAAAAAAAATTAAAAATATCTTCATGCAATTCCCAATACAGGGGTAGACAGAGGTCGAGTCTAGACAATTAAGTCCCTTCGATCCATCTTCCACCGAAGATATTTTCGGGACAACGTGACAGGTGGTGAGCCCGTCGCCGTCTTTATGTCCAAGCCAACGATATAATTTGTACAAAGGTTTTTAGAAAAACCCATTGGTACGGCCACTTGAGGATCGAACTCGGGTCTCTTGACTCGAAATTCCGACCACCCAACCACTCGGCTATCGTAACTTCTAAATATTTCAAAGTGGCAAAAATATTATTTATAATAAAATCTTGATGAAAATGTTTAAATTTTGACTAAATAAAAATATGAAATAATGCAAAACCCTCCCAAACTTAAAATTAGTCAACAATTTTTTAATGTATACAATAAGTTATTTTTAATCTAGTAGTCTAGTAGACAAATGGAGTGTCATGCAAATCATAGTATCAATTAACATAATATTGTATATAATGTGTTTTAAATATCTACATGTATAATTAAAAATTAATAACAAATATAAAGTGATGTAAAATAAATATAAAATATGTCATCAAACTACTGAACTGGAAAGGATACGGTATTAACATCAATGGCGAATTCATCACTCACCTTCGGTTTGCCTACGACATAGTGCTGATGGCAAAATCGCAAGAGGAGGATTATCTAGGCATACAGTGTTAGTATAAATTATGACTATATTCATGTTTCATAAAAGAATATTCACATAACTATTATTGTTACAAGTAGAGAAGTTATTTGGGCATGGTGCAAAAATAATGATTTTTTAAAATTATCCATTTTATCGTTTACATTTAGAACATCAACAAACAAATATCAACAAAACAAAAACCAACAAACTGCCTATTGGAATCTTAATCTTATATTTACAGCTTGTTCAATTACACACAACAAAAATTGTAAAATCTCTCTAAACCTATTCCAATAACATTTTTTACACGTTTTCTTAAAATAGTCAATAAAATATAAGTTATGTGACCCGTTTTGGTCCCTCGCTTTGCGTATAACGAGGTGCACATTCATGGAAATTGACAATCGACAATTTCTTTTTTACGTTTTGATGTTATTGATTGTTAAACAATTAATCAATTAGTTGATATAAGCACCATACTCTTCCATCCCATTGCCGTGGTAACCATAATGAACATTAGCGATTTCCGTATCACGACCTTTAAAAGAGTTACTGTTCTTGAATGCATTTAAAATAATAAGACCCAGAGCTAACTTTCCTACCATAAGCGATTTGAACAGCATAAATTTAAGCATACTCAGAAACAAAGGTACTATTGTTGATTGAATGAGGAATGGCATAATGAACATCGGAAGAATTCTCTCCATTAACTTCTTTTGCTTCCCACGGCCTGAAACAGAGGATTTTTGCGTTTATTAGCGTTAAAATGAGAAAGAAAGACGATAAAGAAAGAATTATACCATTTACATTTAATTGGTATTAATTTCTGTTTTAATATTACATAATTAAATTCTTAAGGAGTTCGAACTAGGCATGGTCTGTATCGCTTCAATATTCTTTAGTAACAGCCCAGCAACCGACCGCTTTTAACCGTCTTTTGAGCAATCGTTAGAAGTTTGTTTCGTTGATCGTTCCCAATTGACATGAAATTTTGTATCATATAGAAAGTGTTTTTCGCTAATATAAATTTTTAACACAAATTCCCAAGGACTTTTTACAAAGTTACAAAACTACAAGGAAACGCCCAATAAAGTAAAAAATATTGTCCGCGTGGGTACTTCAAAGTACATATGTAATTTTTATATTTTTTACAGATAGTAATAATATTGTGTTCTTATGTCTCAGCTCAATCTTAGCAAGAAAAGAGATAAGATTAAACAAAATATTGTCTGCGCGATTAGTTATTTAGGTTACTGCCTATTATGCTTATTGATCGGTAACGGGCATATGAACGCTTATTAATTCAGGTAACCATCTAGATCAGTGGAAAATAAATCCAGTATGATACAAAAATGTAAATGTATTACAGCCACGCTGAAATACATTTACATTTTTTTTATTTTAAGATATATTATGTATTCTCGTGCATCTCGTAATATTATAAAAAATAGAGAGATGGATAAAATTTTCTTTATTTCACACGCAAAACTTTTCTTTTATCGGATTAGCACTGTGTATTATCTGCAGATTGCTACGACTGCGACTAAACTCGTGACACCAATTGTTTACAGTACACGAGATGGGGTTTCATTATTATTAAATAACAATCGAAAACTATCAAAGCTTTGTAATTTATTAAAATCACAATGAACGAACGAAAGAAAATTTTCCTGGGATAAATTCATTTGGATGTTTAGCAAGGCTTTTCGAACCCCATCAGTTCACAAAAACAAATGACAAATGAATGCAATGTATAACATCTATATACAGAGTTCTATAATCGAAATATAAAATAAGTTTTCATTCGCAGCGTTTCTATCTAGGTAGGCCATAGTGGCTACGTATCACGGAAGATAAAACCATAACAAAAGATGGAGGATAGAGCTCATCAGAAAATATGCTAGTTACGGAATATCTACATCCTCAAAAAATGCTACAAACACTACTAAAATTCCTATAAAAGTACTTCTTCTTCTGCTGTTTTCTTTATCTCCTATCATATATCTACCACTGAACTACGCCCTCCCCTAAACTTCAACAAATTCAGTTTTATATATAAATTCATCCACTATATTTGCACGCCACACGCACTAATATTTGCACGCCAGCAATGGCTACTGTGTCTAATGGATAGTATAATTGTATTAACACCTCTGTACCACATTATTGCAAATAAAGAATTATGAATTATGAATTATAAAACCAAAGAAATTGTCATTTCAACTCTAATTTCACATTCGGAAATGTGTAGATTCTCATTTCAAACATTTTTGTGTATCACAAAGTAAAGCGTTTCACTTCCATTTTATATCATTGCAAATTACAACAGTCTCGTGTGCAGATACGGTAAAATATCACTTAAACGTTCTTGAAATAGTTGGTTCAAACACTGAACATGCCCACTTCTCCACTAATTAACAATATGCCAACTCACGATTAATTTTATTGTCTTAAGAACATGTCATTAATTGACATGCACGTATAATTATTGCTTTCATTTTAAGATATGAAATACATAACCATACATTGTACTCCTACATGTCCGTATTTACATTTTTAAAACTAGTTTTTAAATATCGAAACTTGAAGTGGGCTTATAGTGTTAGTAGTGTTAAGTAAAAATCTTCATTAAAATCATATGTATAATATATATGCATAAATTTGCAAGTATGTGTACTCGTATTACGTTTGTGTATGTATCTTGTCCCTCGGTGGTCTGTCTATTAATGCTTGATTGAAGGAAACTTAGAAGATTTTAGACAAGGAAGATTAACTATATGGTAGATTACATACATTTTCATGACACTTTTAATTTTTTTATTTCTTTGAACAATCTTATTTTATTATGATTTGAATTCAAAGCAGAATTTGTTAAATTTTTGTAACGAATGTATTTTCGTAACGTAATCTTTGAACTTTATTTACACCCACTTTAAAAAGTCTCATCAAATTGAAATTTAATAAATTTGTTTGCTTAGCCTGATCAAGTTCTTATTTAATTTGATTACCGAAATTTCTCTGTATCTGAAGTGGCGCTTTAGTGGTAAAAAAAATAAATCGCTTTTATAGTATAATTCAAAAACTAAAAATGCGGTTTTATAAATAGACACGGTACTGGGGTAGACAGGCCTAATCAAATAAATCCTTTCGGAAGAGTGCCAAATCTAAGCGTTGCTGTTATAAGCTTCAAGTAGTTATATATCAATACCCCATTCTCTCTCTTTCCACATTTAACTGGATTTACATAGAAAAACAATTAATTATTTTATTTTTAAATTCGGGTATAATAATAACTATGCTAAATACCTAGTATGTATTCAAGTAGGTTTTTTACAAACGTGAACATACTTACTTTCTTGCTTACTAATAGTAGCGTGTAAAAGTTTATTTCCGGACATATATTTCTCCTCTAAGGACGATTATCGACAATCAAAAAAGAAACACTACGAAATTTAACGAACAAATATATAATTAAAAAATAAAACGACAAATTGTCTAGGGAAAGGCCTGTTGTCCAACAGTGAACTTTTACGGGCCGAATATATATTTACCACTTAAATATTATATAAAACGAAATTAGAGCAACTTTCTACGCTAAAACTTATGTACGAATTTCATCGTTGGCTTGGACATAAAGGTGGCGACGGGCTCACCACCTGTCACGTTGTCCCGAAAATATCTTCGGTGGAAGGTGGGTCAAAGGGACTTAATTGTCTAGACTTGACCTCTGTCTACCCCTGTATTGGGAATTGCGTGAAGATATTTATTTATTTATTTATTAAAATTAAGTAATTACACAACCTTTATCTTGCAAGAACTTTGCAAATTTTAATTTAAATTTAAAATTATGATCATGGTAGATTTAGAAGTTTGTTATGTTATAATTTTAACTAAATATTTAAAAGTATAAAATAATTAAATATAAAAACTTCCTGAAGCATGGCCACTACCAATTATTTATCTATATTAATTTAATTGTCATCTTGTATAACTAAAATAGAAACTATGAACTAAATATAAAATAAGCCTTTTGTTAATAATTACGGAGCAAAAAAAAGTATTTTTTTTAACTTTTATTTTTGTTTGAGAAGACCCCTTGATTTTCAATTTCTTTTTTGTCTCTTAGGATGATCATTATTCACTATGACACTTATTATATATAGAATAAAAAATATAAAATACTGTTTAATGGAGAAACGAATACATTATATTTCTGCAGTACTGTCGCAAATATTAGGGACAGGTGTAATTGATTAGATCTCTTTATTCTTCTTGTATATATAATGATTTTATTTAATACATCTTAGTATTTATCATAAAATAGCACCCAAAAGTTTTGTAAACGTGAGCTTTCTCTAATGTTACTATACAGTGTTATTGGTTGTTATTTTGCTAATAAGCAAAAATAATTTATTAGTTCAACCTAACTTACTAGTTATTTCATTTTTTAAGTTATTACTTTTAAACAGTGAATATACATCATATACAAAGTGTAATAGACATCTTAAATAATGCATAATGTTATTTAAATAAATATCATAATAGAATTCATTAGACCTCCATAAACTCCCACAATTATTAATTGTCAAGTACTTCCTTCGCACTACAAGAAAAACCTTATACAGTAATTTCTATAATTTGAAGTCAACAAACCTGTTTCTGCCTCTGTATCACTTTTCGTCTGAATTTCGAACGAGAGCAATTTTCCCGTGTCGTTTCCATTTGGAATTTTCACATGAACACCATCAAACACTTTAATTTTTTGCATAGGTAAATCTGGATGCCTTGCTGTGCTATCTTGTAAAGAAGCTAGACTGGAGACGAATATTGAAAATAAAATAAACAGAGTTACGAGGTAATTAGAAGCCCAAGGCGCGTGAGTTGCGTTCATTGTGCCTGTCACTTTAGAAATGCTCGCCATTCGCGCGTCTCTCCCCACTGTATCTATTACCTCGTTCCAAGTTTAGTTTTGTATTCTTTTCATAACTCTAATTTGAACGTAAGAAAATAGTACGATATTGATGAATCAAATTGTAAAAGTATTTGTACGATATTAAGCAAGTGTGAAAGCGTCTACTTGTTTGGAGGATAGTGAGACAACAGTGACGTTTTAGATAAAAATTATCAGACCTGCAACTAAACCGTAAAGGAACTTAAATTTGTATTACCTTAATTCTTATACATGAAATGATACTGGGCGATAACTTTTATCATAACTTTTATCATTAAATTTAAAATTATGATCATGGTAGATTTAGAAGTTTGTTATGTTATAATTTTAACTAAATATTTAAAAGTATAAAATAATTAAATATAAAAACTTCCTGAAGCATGGCCACTACCAATTATTTATCTATATTAATTTAATTGTCATCTTGTATAACTAAAATAGAAACTATGAACTAAATATAAAATAAGCCTTTTGTTAATAATTACGGAGCAAAAAAAGTATTTTTTAACTTTTATTTTTGTTTGAAAAGACCCCTTGATTTTCAATTTCTTTTTGTCTCTTAGGATGATCATTATTCACTATGACACTTATTATATATAGAATAAAAAATATAAAATACTGTTTAATGGAGAAACGAATACATTATATTTCTGCAGTACTGTCGCAAATATTAGGGACAGGTGTAATTGATTAGATCTCTTTATTCTTCTTGTATATATAATGATTTTATTTAATACATCTTAGTATTTATCATAAAATAGCACCCAAAAGTTTTGTAAACGTGAGCTTTCTCTAATGTTAGTATACAGTGTTGATTGTTATTTTGCTAATAAGCAAAAACAATACACAAGTTCAACCAAATTTATAAGTTATTAAATTTCTAAGTTATAAATTTTAAACAGTGAATACGTCATATACATAGTGAAATAGACATCTTAAATAATGCATAATGTTATTTAAATAAATATCATAATAGAATTCATTAGACCTCCATAAACTCCCACAATTATTAATTGTCAAGTACTTCCTTCGCACTACAAGAAAAAACATTATACATTAATTTCTGTAATAAGAAGTCAACAAACCTGTTTCTGCCTCTGTATCACTTTTCGTCTGAATTTCCAACGAGAGCAATTTTCTCGTGTCGTTTCCATTTGGAATTTTCACATGAACACCATCATACACTTCAATTTTTTGCATAGGTAAATCTTCTGGATGCCTAGCCGTACTATCTTGTACAGAAGCTAAACAGGAGACTAACAATGAAAATAAAATAAACAGAGTCACGAGGTAAGTAGAAGCCCAAGGCGCGTGAGTTGCGTTCATTGTGCCTGTCACTTTAGAAATGCTCGGCATTCGCGCGTCTCTCCCCACTGTATCTATTACCCCGTTTCAAGTTTAGTTTTGTATTCTTTTTATAACTCTAATTTGAGCGTAAGAAAATAGTATGATATTGATGAATCAAGTCGTAAAAGTATTTTTATGATATTAAGCAAGTGTGAAAGCGTCTACTTGCTTGGAGGATAGTGAGACAACAGTGACGTTTTAGATAAAAATTATCAGACCTGCAACTAAACCGTAAAGGAACTTAAATTTGTATTACCTTAATTCTTATACATGAAATGATACTGGGCGATAACTTTTATCATAACTTTATCATTAAATTTAAAATAAATATTAAAAAAAGTAAAAGAGTCACGACAACCGAGCAGTTTTTTTTTTAAATCTTTATTAATTATCAGTAAATAAGGGATACAGTCACAAAGTGACTATGCCATCCCCGTAAATATACTATAGATAAACAAAAAACAAATAATATCTATTTATAATTATATTTATTATATTTATTTATCTAATATAATTATGCCAGTATTTTGGCTTTTCCAGAAAGTGGGGAAGACAAAATACCGTTACAAATTCCTGTATTTTAATCGAGCAAAAATCTATATTTTTCCCGTAGCGCTTTGTTCCGAACGCATTCCATTAAGACATGTTGAACGTCTTGTACTCTGTTACATTCTAGGCAGTTGGGGGACTCTATTACTCTGCTATTCTCATAAGAAATTTAAACTTGTTAGACGGAGTGTATCCTGACCGGAGTCTTAATAATGCTACTTTCAAACCATGGGTACAGAGGTGGCCGACACTAAATGGTTCTAAACCATATCCCTTTACTAAGAGAATGAACAGAGTAGTTGTATGGTCGGAATTTCGAGTTACGAGACGCGAGTTCGATCCCCAAGTGACAAGCGCCTACCAAATGGGTTTTTAAAAAAAAACTTATGTACGAACTACATAAACTTGGACTTAAAAATAGTCACGATAGCCGAGTGGTTGGGTGGTCGGAATTTCGAGTCAATAGACCCGAGTTCGATCCCCAGTTGGTAGGCTCGTACCAATGAGTTTTTCAAAAAACTTATGTACGAATATCGTTGGCTTGGACATAAAGGCGGCGACGGGCTCACCACCTGTCACGTTGTCCCGAAAATATCTTCGGTGAAAGGTGGGTCGAAGGGACTTAATTGTCTAGACTCGACCTCTGTCTACCCCTGTATTGGGAATTGCGTGAAGATATATTTATATTATATTTAAAAAACTGCGACGGGCTCAACATCTGTTACGTTGTCTGAAAAAATATCTTCGGTCTAAGGTGGGTCGAAGGGACTTAATTGTCCATACTAGACCTCTGTCTACCCCTGTATTGAGAATTGCGTGAACATATTTATTTATTTTTAATTTTTGTCATTAAGAATATGCAATCGTTCTTACTGTGTAAGTCCGATTTTACTCCTTAGTTACGGTAAAGTGACCTTAATATTTCGTTGCTTTTGTGTACTTTGAAGATATTCACATGTCCTAGAATTTGATAATTAATAATTTCAAAAACATGATTTCATTGTAATATACTGCAATAGCTTTGTTTTTAATGTGGGGCCCAAAGATTAATTGTAGGTCACTCTACTATAGGACTAACCTGCCAGATACGACTAAGCAGTATATGCCTGTTTTTTTTTTAACTTCATAACTCTGTATATTATAGAAATTTCAATTAATTCAATGAGAAATATTTGTATAGGAAACTAATGACTTAATATAAAAAAAAATCTTATGTTTTCTTAGATAAATACACATTAGGTCATAAGTATTTTACACAGTAAAAACTTTTCTTTTAGAATGATGGACACAAAAAAGTTTATTTAATTCGAATTTCGAATTGTTCATGAAAATAAAACTACATACTTTTTAGAATTTTACTCATTTTTAAATATGGAGTGGACGCTTAAAGAAGACCGTGTTGCAGTTATTGCGTTGCATTTTATCGTTGCGTTGTATCGTTGCGGTTACGCGCCAATTCAAGTTTTTGACATACTGAAAAATTTGAATATAACCAAAAGATTCGTTTATCGTACCATCAAACGATACAATGAAGACTCTAGTGTCGATGACAGGTCAAGAAGTGGTCGCCCACGGTCTGTTAGGACTCCAGCAGTGATAAAAGTTGGCCCTTCAGATGGGGTTAAGCAGAACCACGGTGAAAAGGATGTTAAATGAAGACTTAGGGCTTCGGGCATATCGAAGAAAAACAGGACATTGAATGCTCGTCTAAAGCACCTGAGACTGAAGAGATGCCGCGCTTTGTTGCACACAGTAGTGAAAAAGCGAGTAACCGTATTCCGCGTGTCAAACGAGGTCATTTTCCATCCTCGCTCATGGTATGATTGGGATTTTCTTATTGGGGCTTAACAGAGGTACATTTTTGCGAGAAAGGTGTAAAAACGATTGCAGTTGTGTATCAAAATACAGTCCTGACGAACCTTGTGGAACCTGTTTTTCATACCATGTTCAATAACAGGCACAGGGTATTCCAACAAGATTCGGCGCCAGCTCATAGAGCGAAGAGCACACAAGACTGGCTGGCAGCGCGTGAAATCGATTTCATCGGGCACGTAGACTGGCCCTCTTCCAGTCCAGATTTGAATCCGTTAGATTACAAGACATGGCAACACTTGGAGGAAAAGGCGTGCTCAAAGCCTTATCCCAATTTGGAGTCACTCAAGACAACCTTGATTAAGGCAGCCGCCGATATTGACATGGACCTCGTTCGTGCTGCGATAGACGACTGGCCGCACAGATTGAAGGCCTGTATTCAAAATCACGGAGGTTATTTTAAATAAACTTTAGTGCCATAAGAATCTGTGTTTTGTTAACTTCATTTTGGTATATAAATAATTACATAATGAATAAACTCGTTTTAATTATTTTAGGTTAAACATGTGACAGAAATTATGACCTGACTAGGTATATGAGTAAGTCAATATTTCTCTATTTTATAATGAATTAGTATATATAATAGTACTGTGTAAAAATAAATATATTTAACTTCACATAATAAATTAGTATAAATTTACATTTTCGTACAATTACTATTAGTCAGCTCCTCGTTACATTCTGAACGGATTATGTCTTTGCTGCACTGCAAATATGATGTAGACAATTAAGTCATTTCGACCAACCTTCTGCCGAAGATATTTTTGGGACAAAAACTTTTGGGTCAAACACTCAGCTTTTTTAAAGCCCTGTTTTGCTGCTCAGCTTATCTGAACGTCAAAAAGCTATACTGATACAAAAACAAGACATTCTCAAAGAAGAACTGGCACGACACTAGAGAGTTCATATTTTTCATTTCACAAAGTTATTTATGTTATTGTATCAACAAGCAGAGGATTGTAAGCCTGTGTTTGTTAAAAAAACAAAGGCAAGGTCTAATAAAATTAAAAATAATAATATGTATTAACATAAATAACATAAAGTTTATATAAATAAAATTTATTATTATAAATTCGTCTTTTGGCAGGTCAATTCAATGTTTTTAAAGACTAAGTTTATGACCGTCACGAAACAAAGTAGCGCGAAAAAGCTGGTATTTATTATAAAAGGGAATTTAGATAGAAAACGATGTAAACAAGATAAGAACTCTTATCAGAACGTGTTTAAGTATATGTGTGTAGGTAACAAATTTCAACGTAGTTTCAACAAAATTTAATACACTTCAAACTCGCTTTTACAAATTGACTCCGTTCCGTAGATCACAAACCACTGTATGAATTGTACACGTCGATTCATATAAATGAATCTTCTCAAAGTCACTTTCTACGTTCGTTGAACTTGATTATGTCATTGACTTTTACAGAGCAACATTTCAATTTTATTAAAGTAATGTCACGCAAACATTTTATATTTTAAATGCATGAAATCATTTTCATGGATCAGATTGATCATAAAAAATCGTATCGTCGTCACGGCAACGATCTCGATAATGCGTACATTTTCTCCAAAGTAATGAATGCTCAGTAAAAAAATGAGGTTGGTCTTCTTTGGAAGCATTGGTCATATTTGAAAAATTATTTGAAATTATTAAATTTAGAACTACAAGCTATTGGTTATTATTTGAAAAATATGCTTCCGCTTCCGCTCCGGCTTCGCCGACGAGGTTTAAAGATAAAAAGTAGCCTGTCTTGCCTAAACCTAGAGAAGGCTCAGACTACTGAAACAATTCCAATACCTAATTAAGAGAATTGTAAAATTGTAATTCTGTTCTATAATATGTAATATGTAACAAATGGATTTTAGAAATGAAAGTAAATGAAGAAGTGTGAGTGACACATTAATAGACGAAACTATAGAAATCGTATGAAAATCTGTTTAGTCGTTACTTTAATGAAACCACGATAGCCGAGTGATTATGTGATCGGAATTCAAGTCGTGCGATCCGAGTTCGATCATCAGGTGGCAGGCTCGGACCAATGGGTTCTTCAAAAACCTATGTACGATTCATATCGTCGGCTTGGACATAAAGACGGCGGCGGGCTCACTACCTGTCATGTTGTCCCAAAATATCTTCGGTGGAAGGTGGGTCGAAGTGACTTAGTTGTGTAGAGTTTTTATGATTGTTTAAACAAATAAAAAAGAAATAACTTCACGCCATTCCCAATAGAGGGCTTCTATTGGGAATGGCGTGAAGTTATTTCTTTTTTAATTTTCAAATCTTACTCCGCTTATTTTTCTCTATAAAAATATAAAAATATCTTCACGCAATTCCCAATACAGGGGTAGACAGAGGTCAAGTCTAGACAATTAAGTCCCTTTGACCCACCTTCCACCGAAGATATTTTCGGGACAACTTGACAGGTGGTGAGCCCGTCGCCGCCTTTATGTCCAAGCCAACGATGAAATTCGTACATAAGTTTTTGAAACACTCATTGGTACTGCCACCTGGGGATCGAACTCGGGTCTCTCGACTCGAAATTCCGACCACCCAACAACTCGGCTATCGTGACTTTTTTTCTCTATGTAATAAGTATTTTAAATGTAAATAAATGATAAATCCTAACTAACGCAGTAAACACGAATTAAAACATCAGTTTGGGGGGGGGGGGGGCACTGTAAGGGAGGCAACGCATCTGCTATGCCTCTGGTATTGCGATTGTTCATGGGCGGTGAGCCACCTGCTCGTTTGCCTCCCTTTTCTATAAAAAAAAAAATATTTTTTAGATGACATACGAGTATACCCCTCGTATGCCGGCAAACTTCATTATTTATCGTGACTCCTTATTTACCATTATAATCTTTTTGTTTCGTATCCAATTATTTAAGTCTTCAAAAGACTTAGCAGTTTTTATTTGCAATTTACATCAAGGTGAGGAAAGGCAGTTTAAAAAAAAGAAAGTAGTTACTTTTATAAAATGTAATAAATTATTATTTAAATAAACTTAATAGTAGTTAACTTTCGCTTCGTCGTCTGTCTTTCACAAAACAGCGATTCGCGAAAGACAGACGAAGTTTCTGAAGATTTAATAAATGCATAAATATCTTACATAACAATTCCATAAAGGTATGGTAAAGAAAAGTTGATTTCTAAAAACATAAAATATTCGTCGATTATGTTAAAATGTGTTAATCCTTTAGTTTAAGATCCTAAATAAACAGTTTAATCAGAAATAGTAGCGTCGTTGTCTGATCTCGCCCAGGGTGATAGTAGAGGACCAGAAGGTGACCATGGTGCTGGCGCTGGTAAAAACTCAGCTCTAGGATGTAGATGTAACAATGGTGAGGCTGGTGAAGTCGCTGCAAAGAACAGTCTTGACGCCGCCTATCAAAGGAGACATTAATATGTATAGTACAAGGTGTAAGTACCATTCCTACGATTAGAATTTTCAGTTAGTCTATCCCATAAACTTAAACCTAATATAAACTGTAATATATAATATAAGAGAGACTTCTACTAGAAGTTTCGTTACACTGTTTCAAGTTCTCTTATTTACTGAATAATTTTAAAATTTGTATCGCAAACATAAGATAAAAGAAAGAAAAACTTCAATTAATTTTTTTACTTATATCTTTACCCATCATTTTCCCACACTGGGTAGGCAGAGGTCTTTACAATGAAGTCTTTTCGAATCAATTTCTACCGAAGTGAAGGCAAATTGAATAATTATTCTGGATAATAGGATATTAATTCAAGGTAGCAATTAAAGTGTTCTTGTGAACACATATCACCCGAGTAAGCAAGTCGTTCAATTTAATACCTTTGATCTACCATTCTTGGAATTTCTAGTTCCGTCGATACACAAACAGTCTATAGAAACGTAACTTTGTGTAGAAATTTCAAGTTGTGATTTGCACTTTATTTACTTAAGAGCTGTACATAGATTTTGTTACATAATAAAATAATAATCCATCGAATAATTTTCACAATCATTTACACAAAAAGATATAAAATAGTTTTTAGTTAGTTTAGCTAAAATTTATTAGTTATATTACTATAGACTAGATATATGTTTTGTACATAACTATTTAAACTTTTCCAATAAGTGGCTGGCGGATCGGAATTCAAGTCACAAAACCCGAGTTCGATCCCCAAGGCTCGTACCAATAGTATTTTCCAAAACTTGTGTACTATTTATATCGCAGGCTTGGACAAAAAGATGGCGACAGGCTGACCACCTGTCCGTTGTCCCAAAATATTTTCCGTGGAAGTTCGAAATAAACTTGGGTCGGAAAGACTTAATTGACAAGACCTCTGTCTACCCTTGTATTCCCAATACTGATGGCTCCAAGACATTTTTTATATAAGTTTCACACCAATCCACACATGGATAGATATATGTTTAATAACCGGAAAACTACATTACAACCAAATATCACTCAGAAACCTTTCTACTTAGGGAAACATGATAGTCTTGAATTTATATTTGCCTTAGGGTGCTCAAATATCAATTTCATTAAAATCATAATAAGCTTAATAATTGTTATATTACTGAATGATTTGTCAATAAAAATATTTCGTTTATCGTCATTACATTACTTAAAAAATACAATGTTTTGGATTGCTTTTAGTCACTTAAAGTCACGAGTGGTTGGGTGGTCGGATTATCAAGTCAAAACCCCGAATTCGATCCCTAGATGGCAGGCTCGTACCAATGGGTTATTCAAAAACTTATGTACGAATTATATCTTTGACTTGGAGATAATGATATGAGAAAATGATAATGGCGACGGACGCACCACCTGTCACGTAGTCCCGAAAATATCTTCTGTGGAAGGTGGGTCGAAGGGACTTAATGGTCTAGACTAGACTTCTGTCTACCCCTGTATTGGGAATTGCGTAAAGATATTTATTTATTTACTTATTTTGATTGCTTTTGAAAGTAATCCAGAGTAGTGAAAAAATGTTCTCCGCTTTCTTGCGATTCATAGTCGTCCCTACTTATTGCTTACTGTACTAAATATCATATATTAACCCTCCTGTCCGCTGTTTTAAGGGAATAATCGTTTCAGTTAGCAATTAGCTTTAATTTTTATAACTTCACGTAATTTTCTCTACTGGGTAGGGTGAGGTCTAGGCAATAAAGTCCTTTCGTCTCATTTTTCAGTGAATGTGACATCTTATCGCAGTCTAAGTTTTAAAAGTAAAGGTACTTACTTTCGCGTATATTTATATAAATAAAGTTCATATAAATGATTTGAGTACAAAAATTTTATATATCGTATACATGTTGGCCTCTAGAGGGATTAGAATACACAATCCACAGTTTCAGGCAGGTTTACTGCCAACAGAGCTGTCGGGCCGTCTACTTAGGTGATTAAGGTCATGTAAAAAATAATTTTATAAATCGAATATATGACTATTTTACCTGACTGATGGCGACAATAAGGAGGATAACTCCAATGGCAAGATTTTTGACAGAAAGTACAGCCAGGGCTAGCAACAAGGTTGATATAACTCCGAGTGTAAACATCACTGGTAGGAATATGAAAGATAACCGCTTCAGTGCGAACCGACCGAAGGTTCGGGCAACTCCGTTATCTGAAAAAAAAATTATCTTGAGATCCTGAGATGATACCTAAAATTATCTGTGCAAATGTCAACAGAAATGTGTCTAAAGATAAATTTCGTAAAGACCTTAGACAGACAGAGGTAGGTTGGATAAATATCTAGACAATTAAGTCCTTACGTACCACCTTCCACTGAAGATATTTGCGACTAGGTGACAGACAGAGCCTATCGCCATTTATGGCCAGGCTAACGATATAAACCGCACATAAGTTTTTGGAAAATGGTACGAGCATTCCTACTGGGGATCGAACTTGGGTCTGAACTTCCCGTCACTCAACCACTCGGCTATCGTGATGTATCATATGATTAGTTTGACTAGCGTTCAATTGCTGAGAAAATATTATGTGACAATCATCAATAACAATGCACTGCCACTGTTATGAGGCCACGAGATCGTGTGAGAGAGAAATTCTTAAAGAACCGCAGTCTTGAGATAGCGAAAGAAATCAATAACATTACTTCATATACCGTACGCAACGACACATATAAACTGTATTAATATTTCGTTGTATAATTATTGTTATAAGATAGAATATAAATACTACTTTTAGGGTAATGTTAATACAGCTGCAAACAACTTTTAAGCTCAGCGAATTTCATTACACTAACGTCATATAAAACAAACAAAGTACTTCCTAAATATATCGGAAATTTTCAAAGATAAAATAGTTCGGAATTTTTGGTACATTCCGCTATGTTAATATACACAAAGCACTTAACTAAAACTATTTAAAATATGAGAACCATCCATAATTTTCCCTGGTTGAATTAACAAGCTTTACTTCGTGAATTTGTCACTTATTGAGAAGATAGTTTTAATATCAATTGGTACTGTAAAATTGATAAATTGTCCGTAAATTAAACTACATTATTTTTTATTTTTGTTACCTATTTACATTCCATGGAGCAAGTATAAAATTTCGTGGCTATCGTGACTTTTGTCATGATAACCACTCGGCTATCGTGACAAGTCACGATGGCCGAGTGGTTGGGTGGTCGGAATTTCGAGTCAAGAGACCCGAGTCCGATCCCCAGGTGGTAGGCTCGTGCCAATGGGTTTTTCAAAAACTTATGTAAGAATTACATCGTTGGCTTGGATATTAAGACGGCGACGAGCTCACCACCTTTCACGTTGTCCCGAAAATATTTTCGGTGAAAGGTGGGTCGAAGGGACTTAATTGTCTAGACTAGACCTCTGTCTACCCCTGTATTAGGAATTGCGTGAAGATATTTATTTATATTTATTATTTTATAAAATTATTTAATTAAAGTCACGATAGCCGAATTGTTGGGTGGTCGGAATTTCGAGTCGAGAGACCCGAGTTCGATCCCCAGGTGGCAGTACCAATGAGTTTTTCAAAAACTTATGTACGAATTTCATCGTTGGCTTGGACATAAAGGCGGCGACGGGCTCACCACCTGTCACGTTGTCCCGAAAATATCTTCGGTGGAAGGTGGGTCAAAGGGACTTAATTGTCTAGACTTGACCTCTGTCTACCCCTGTATTGGGAATTGCGTGAAGATATTTTTATATTTTTTTATTTTATTTTTTTTTATATTATTTTATCCATTCCATAGCCTGAGTTTTTTGGGTCATTGTCATATACTACTCTCAAACTCCGCTAGAAAGTAAAAATGCCTTTAAGATGAAAAATGTGATAATCCGATATACTCGTATTGATGCAAGCTATTTTCAAACTCTTTTACGCAAGTATCCAAACCTTCCAACTAGAAAGAGTTACAAGACTCGTAAACACTCAAAACTTTTTATTAGTGTGATTGCGAGTAATTTGCTCCAATAAATCTCAACAAAGTATTTAACATTTTTTGATTAAAACAATCACAAATATGAATGGCTAAGTAGTTTTTTCTTTTTTTTTTATTAGAATTGATGTTTAATAGCCTTAAATTTTTTATCAATTGATATAATGGTTAATGTAACAGCAACACGAATAAGAACTATGCCTATTAAAGCGACGATTGAATGTCAATAATAATATTGAGAATATTTGTAATACTTTCGAAATAACAGTCAAGAAAAATAATCGCATTAGAAAAAAAATTACACAAACATAATAACATTTATTGAATATATTGGGATCTCTGAACTAATGTTATTGAAAAAAGAATCCTGTAATCGCTAAACAATAGTTACCTTTGCTTAAAAACTCGATTGCTCCAGATGTAGTTTTATCGTCGGTACATTGCACCACCGTTATGAAAATAGCTACGTAAGCTAGGGAGAGAACACCTAACATTCTACACATTTTTGAGGATTTATTACTTGAGTGTTTTAAAAATGGGAACCAGAAATCAATGGTGACCAAACGATTGCCTGACGATAACTGATGTTCAATATGATCGAATGGCAGGATATAAAGAGTCCTAAGGAAGACAATTGTCGGCGAGACCAAATAAAAACAACGAAAGAAAGTGCAGGACAACGTGATCGTGGCGTAGAAATTCCGACCTCGATATTGGGGCCGTTTAGGACTAACGTCGAATCATTAACGGACTTAACACTCCATGGACATTGGAACATTGTCTGATTTTCATCTAATTTTAATTCTTCTAATTACAGTAATACAATGGTTAATAATAAACAAATTATTGATAACGAAAGTTATCAATAATTTTGCACTTCAATTTGTGCATGCAAATCCATTAACAACTAATGTTAATTGTTTTTTTATTAAAAGATTAAAATAAATATTTTTATTATATTTCTAACTCTTGCCCGCGACTTCCTCTGCGTGAACTTCAAAATTGGGGGTTCAGGAGAGGAAAATGTGACAGTATTAAAATTATATTGAGTAAATAAAAACCTTTATATAAATTATAATATTCAGCATCTTCGTTCATAACAATTTTCTGTAGTTGGAAAAATAGTTTTGTGGATGGACTTATAGTTTTGTGGACGGACGAAAAAGTTATTTAATATCCGTAAGGTAATATGGTTATGTAATTATTGAATAGATTTTTAAAAATGATTACATGAATAATTTTTAAAAAACTTTTCAAGGTAAGATATGTTAAAATTTCTATAAATAACATTTACATTAAAAAAAATTGCAAAATAATTACTGAGAGGATGAAGCTGTATATCACATTATACTTACATTATATTATATTTATAAATATAACATAATGTAAGTATAAATATCTTCAGTCTATTCTTAATATTGGGGCAGACAGAGGTCTAGGCAATTAAGGCCTTTCGACCTACCTTTCACCGAAAACATTTTTAGAGCAACGTGACAGGTGGTGAGCCTTTATGTCCCTGCCAACGACATAAATCGTACATAAGTTTTGAAAAATCCCATTGGTTCGAACCTGGGATCGAACTCGAGTCTCTTCCGATCACTGATGGTATCAGCTGTCTTGACTATTCAAATTTGAGTGAGTTTTGATATATAAAACATTAATTAAATTATTAGTATGTAGTATACTGTTTGAATGAAGAGGTTACAATATGTAAAATTGCTGCAGAAATAAAATAATAAAGAGTTATGTTTTTTGACGGCCGCCGTTAGTGAATAATCGTAGTTTTGGTGTCCCTATCTCTAAGGTTTTGTTTTTGTTTAAGGTTGTGTTTGTGGTAACTTCGTTTTTTCTGATTCTATAACATTTACTACTTTGGGATCATATCTGATGATTTCCTTATCTTTTATGTATTTATTGATTATACATTACTATACATTTCTCTTAGTCGCCTCTTACGACATCTATTCCTTTCTACCCGTGGAAACAGCCTTGAACATCGTTATGGCAACCACTAGATGGCGGGATAACCATATTTAATAATATCAGACCAAAATAATCAGATCGAAGATGGGCAGCAGCGTCTGAGGTGCGAGTTGTCTGGTACTGCGATCGGCAATTCGCTTTTAGCAATTGCAAGCGCGGCGACTAAGGCAAATCCTCCTACATGACCTTAACTTATATGTATACATACATATATATACATAAACAGATACATAATATTATATTTTATAATTTGTAGCGAAAATGAGAACCCAGTGTGAATTGATTACTTGTATAAAATTTTCCACTGGTATTCCTAACTTCTAATTCAAACCGGTTAGTGCACGTTGTACGTAAAAAAATTTATTGCTTCACTCTGTCAAGATTATCAAAAACGCATATTAGTTTACATCTCTCGTTACTTATAAGTTAAGGTCAGTATTCTAGTGATGTAATATAATGTGTTACTTTGATATTGAAATAAGTATTAGTCATAAAGTATAGTGCAACAATTTCGAATTGCAATATAGCGGGACTCCAGTCGAAAATGTATTGTAATATTAATTCGACTTGATAGCGTAGGTGTTTAAATTTATCATCTTCTACTTTCTATGAGTCGGTAAAGGAAAAATTAACAAAATGGCTACGGAAAGTTCTGTATGTTTTAAAAACGCATATGTCATAACCTTTTCTCCCATATGGCTTTTAAAGGCGTTTTTATTGTTTTTTTGTTTATAATTTTATAGTAAATAACGTTACGTAATACGAGGATACATGGAGAAAAATGAATGTATTTGAATGAATAGTAAATGGAATGAATTAAAAATTAAAGAGAATGAGTTTTCAAGAATGTTCTGCTCTTTCTTCTTCTTCTTTCGCGACAGCTGTCATACAGCGATTGTGGCACACTTGTTAACACGTAAAATATCAAGCGTGTATGCACGCATATACTCTACTCTCTCTTACGAGACAGGCCCGTAACCTGCAGCGGACTTTAACAGGTTTTCACGTATGTTACCATTCACCGAAGCATCTATGGGACCGCGTAAAAGGTGGTGGGTTAAAGGTAACGTTACGTAATTGAAGCATACAAAAAGATGTTTCAGTATTTCTTAATTAAACAATTCCTATTTCAATTTCACAACCAAATTGTCAAACGTAGTAGGCACGCATAAGAATAATTAGTAAAATCCACGAGGCGTACAATTGTGTTCGAAAATGTCAACAATCATGGCACGTAATGCGGTGAAACTATCCGACACGCAGAGGGAACAACGGCCATGACAGTGGCCGTGTGTATGCTAATGATGGTCTTCATTCGAAACAAAATTAGGCCGTAACCGTCCAAAATCGAATGCACCGAAAACTTTCGCCCAAATAATTGCATTGTATTCCAAAAAAGTTTAAATTCACCGCGGATGGCAAGAATTTTCGTGATGTGTATTGTATAGTAGCAAATCGAAATGTAATAATGAACACTCTTTTCTTTTTTCTTAAATGTCCGTGTTGGTATTTGCACTGGTTTGATTAAAAGATCTTTGTTTTGAAACAGATTTCAGTTCTTTATTTGAGCAGTAAATGACCATATCTTGGTACCATCGGTCATCACTGGCAAAACTCACTGATATAAACTATGGTCTTAAAATTTTGTGGTATATTCGATGAGATCTGAACTTATACAGAAACAAAAATACTTATAACATCTTACATACATCATACATTATTTGGTTTTGTAAGCGACATACGAAGCGTGTTTGGCATGTTTTCAGAATCGCTATTTTCTATTTTATCAATTAGGCTCGGCTCGCCTTTTCAGAGGCTATCTGGGTCCTTTTATGAATGTATTTTTAAAATTTTTAAACATTTATCAGTAATTATAATAAGTACGAAAAAATGCCTTCGGTGGAAGGTGAGTTTTGACTCCGAGAAATTAATTAAGGACGCATTGGGAATGGCAGAAGATATTTAATTTTTATTAATATTTTTTGGTGTATATATTATTAAGCGCGTCCGCATAATCACGTGCGTTTTAATACTTTCGCATCGTAACAATTCGTAAATTGACAATTGCACTGTTAAGTCTAGAGAGAGCTACAAAAAATACCATAAAAAAAGATTAATTGTCGGCAGGTGTGTAGCAAAAATGTTTATAATTTCGCTTTCATTTGTAACACTAGTGAAGAAATTGTAGCAGTACACACTTCCCTTCTATTTTCTAACTATGCGGTGGTGTGGGTACAGAGTATACTCAGTTAAACCGCAGCGATGCGCGGGCGTGCCGCTGTCGTTGTTGTCGCGATTTGCCTTTGTGTTTCGAACTCGTTAGAACTGTCCAGTGATTTTTCATTAGATTTCGATGACACTGTTAAAACTCTTCCGAAACTTTTGAGCTGTACCCAAAGACTAGGCGTAACAAAATGTTTGACAGCCTTAAGTGTGTGGCGCGCGAAAAAAGCAATGACATCAATAACCGACGGCCAAACAGAATTCGACTTTAATGCAGACTTGCGGCAGTTTCCATGGAAGCGATATGCCAACGAATCTGATGATCGATTGTATAGTGAGCTGTGTGATGGAACGGAAAGATTGCTTCGGTATCGCCGACTCGCTGTTAATGTTCATCCAGATTATTCCTTAGAATTAGGAAGTAACGAAAATGGGACCCTGAACGTCGATGTAATTAAAAGTAATTTTAATTTATGATTCACTTTCTTTCGTACGATGGGTGTGGAGCATGATTAGTCAATCTAAAGGCCTTATAGTCATAGTTTAATACATTATTTGTTTAACATTACCGCATAATTTTATCTGAGGGATAATATCTATAAACAAAACAAATTATGAATAAATAAAAGATATGTGTAAAGTGAAGTCACGATAGAAGGTTGGGTGGTCGGAATTTCGAGTCAATAGACCCGAGTTCGATCCCCAGTTGGTAGGCTCATACCAATGGGTTTTTCAAAAACTTATGTACGAATATCGTTGGCTTGGACATAAAGACGGCGACGGGCTCACCACCTGTCACGTTGTCCAGAAAATATCTTCGGTGAAAGGTGGGTCGAAGGGACTTAATTGTCTAGACTCGACCTCTGTCTACCCCTGTATTGGGAATTGCGTGAAGATATTTTTATATGTGTAAAACTGCTCATCTTATAATGCTTATATTTTAAATGCCATACTAATTATATACCTTAAAAACAAAAATATACCAGTTGTTCTCAATTAGACTACTACTAATATATGACTAGGAACAGAAGAAGCAACAGATATCATTAGGGTGTTGATTTGATTACTAAGCCTCAATGGACTTTCTAAATATTAAAAGTAAACTGCGGACAAAGGCAAGATTATCCATAACCGTATAATTTGTATCAAGAGTATCACTTATGTAATATTACTTAACACATGATATATATAATACTATTTATATGTATCTAAATCCTATGTATTAATTATCAAAATTATCTTCAATAAAAAACTATAACAGTTGATCCAGTGATACTTCGTGGCCTCTCTTAGAAGAATTTTGCCAATACTATATCAGTCATGGGCATGATACTACATCGAGCGTATAGGTTCATAGCTACGATAGCCGAGTGGTCGAGTAATCGGAATTCGAGTCAAGAGACCGATCCCCGACCGAAAGAGAGTTCGATCCCCAGGTGGCAGGCTCGTACCAATGGGTTTTTTTCAAAAAGTTATATACGAATGATATTGTTGGCTTGGACGTCGAGAGGGTGACGGGCTCACTACCTGTCACTTTGTCCCAAAAATATCTTCGGTGGAAGGAGTTATGTTCATAGCTTTTGTTCCATACCCAACAGCCTGAAAAAGTAAATTTGAAAACACTTCTTCCATATTTATTGTGAATCGTGTTGTATTAGCAATCACATTAACAAAGCATTTCTAGCCTTGAGAATTACTGGCCTTCATCAGCCATTTTATTATTGAGTGTACCTACATAACATAACGTCCTGTAAAAGTCCACTGCAAGACATCGGCGTCTCCGACAGGGAGCATCGCAGTATCAGACACCTCGCACATTAGACGCCATCTGTCGATCTTCGGTCTGATTATTGTGTTCTGATATTTTTGGTGATGGTTATCCCGCCACCTGTCGGTTCCTGTAACGATGTCTAAGGCTGTTTCCCCTAGGCGCCTCTTACGACACAAACGATACGAAAGGGAGTGGCAAAATTCTAACACCGTTAACACACGGCTGTCATAGCATGGAATAACAAAAATATAACCAGTTAAAATGATGAGATTTATATTAATCATATATATTTTATGTTAATAAAAAAATATTTCCATCGAACCATCACGTGTTATCGAGAAAGTGTATAAATAACATGCTAAGTCAATGGATATTCCATGGTGAAAGGTGAATTATAAAATATGCGTAACTGTTCATTATGCTTATAGTAACTATACGGTAAACCGAGGTCTAGTTTTCATACGGGGATAATTTCTATAGGGGCATTATTCCTAGCGAAAAAGAGGAGAAATAATTATGAGAAGTCATAAAAAAGCATGGAATCTTATTATCTCTATAAAACCTCGGCAAATTGTTTTTAAATTGTTTCAGAGCGAATATCGAATGTTTCAGTTTCCTCTGCCTAGAGTCTAAGGTAAAATTATGTAGTATAACAGACTAGCCAATTGTGAATCCTCCCGATCTGAGAGAGGCATCTGTCCTGCAGATGTCTTTTATAGGCTGATATGAGCTGACTCTGTAGGATTGATAGTCAGTTACTTGACGTACTTTACGTTTTTTGCGTGTTTTACGTACCGTAGACAGAACTTTTGGTTGGCTTGGTAACATTCCGCCCACGCGTATACTTTGTAACCGTATTGTTACTACTATATTTATTATAATTCACTATATTTATTATATTCATATAAATCACATGGTGTAAAAGGCGAATTTTTGTTTGAATTAATTATTAAAGTTGCATTTATTTAGTTAGAAATATATATTGAACTGTAGTATGTAGCTTGAAAAACCCTCCCAAAAACAATATAAGTGTAGTATAAGATTCTGAGGTCATGGTATCATAGTATTTTTTAAAAGCGAGATATCTCTTTTTTGGATTTAAGCGATACTTACTCTTAAGCGATAACAATAATTGTAGTCGTAAGTGTAAAAATTTTGGGATAGCCATTGCTATTACGAGCTATATAGCATTTTATTTGTACGAGTATATCTCATAAGTGACAGCGCATTTTGACCCTATTTTGAAGTAGTCTACGGCTGCTATAATGGGCTGCTATAGCTACTTGACACATACATGACTATTGGATAAATAAATACTGAGACATACCACACATATTACCCTTATCCTGAAGTAGCTAAAATATGTAAAGTATATACACTTGAGTTATAAAATCCATAAACACCCAGACCTGAAACATAGTGGAAAAAATAGCATTCTTCATTAACCATCCGAGAAGCTGACCCAGGACCTTAGAGCTGGCGATCCCTCGAAAATCGATGTGTGCACCACTCGTACAAGGTGGTCGTCACCATTATTAACCAGTTGTTAGATTCATCTACTTAACTAAAAAAACTTTTTGGTACTGATGGAAGTAACCTTTTTATCGATTTTATTTACTATATTAAATGTCAACGTAACCGGATACTTTTTCTTTAGAAATGTCTTTTTCCATTGGAAAAGTCGTATGGATATAAGCATCACCACCATATTACTACTATAGCTGTACTAATGGCATTCTACTGAAACTAAACTATGGATGCTAAAAGCAAATACTGTATGGAAATCAGTATTAGTAATATAGTACTGGTACTGATAGTAGTTTCAGATATTACGTTTTCAGTCCATAATTTGTCCATAATTTTTTTTTATTTCTATATTTTCAGGTAACGTCGTGCAAACCGGCCGAGGCTATATGAAGAAGTGGCGTAAAAAGTTTTATAACATTGTGCCTTTATTATTGGTTCCTGGACTCATTATGTCTGCTATATTGCCTTTTGTCTTGCCAGCATTAAAAATGATGACAATAGCAGTTGGCATGTTAAACAACATGGCGTTATCAGGTGCTGTATTTACACTGTTGAGAAATAATGCATTCAATGAAGCAAATCAACACAGAGTAATATATGTAAATGAAGGATATCATAATGAAAAACATTATGCTGCGTTCAGTGACCTGCATCGATATTCAGAACCAAACAGAGATATCGTCAGGGAAATATCTCCACACAACAGCGAAAATATTATAATAGACAGTAACACTGAGATTAAGGAAATTCCTATAAATGCAAACTTGCCATGGTTTCAAAATGGAGACATAACCAATCACGTGATTTATGCAGATACAAAAATTAAAAGAAACACATGATCGTTTTAAAATGTTGAACATATCTGTTAAAACATTTTGTGGAATTCATAATGTGATTATGATGAAAAGAAATTTACTACCTCCACGTATCAATGTTTTTAAAACTAAAAGCAAATTTAAAGAACTTGTCAGTATCAATTTAAGTTTAGTATAAATAATAATAAAATTCCTTTCCCAATAAAATTGTATTGTAATTTGTTCAAGTAGAATTAATCGTTATTTATTGAATTAGAAGTAATGGACACATCATCAAGTCATACTTGAATACTCATAATCATCATCATTACCTATAAAAGTCCTCTGTATGATTTAGGCTCTACCCGTATTCAAACGGTATCCATAATCACCATGCTTAGTAAGGGGATTAGCGCTCATGCTACCAGACAATTTCCTCCAGACGTTGATGCCCGTCGTCCATATGTTTAATTTTCGTAGAGTAGTTTCCGAGACAATTACCTGGCTTTGCATTACAATATTTTTTATCGTATAGAAAATTACAGGGATGTTATTTTAAAATTATATTGAAAATTCTGCATGCAATAATAAATAGGATATCTTTTTCTTTGTACTTAGGTCAGCTAGGTACAATATGGCTTATCAGGGCTAAGTAGCATCAAATTTAAGGCATGCCATTATGTTGTGAGGCAATTCTGTCAAAATATATAGAGCGCTAATAACACGGAGACGATATATTCGCGTAATATATGATGCAGGCAGTAATGAGGTGCAAACCTTGATATATTTGTAAAGCATTAATTTTATTGCCACCTCATAAAAGTCGTGGTTTGTGCTAAAAGAAGGCGTATGTCATGACAATACTAGGTGCCCTAAAAAGCTTTTTAATTCACCCGGCAAGAACTAAAATGCGTATCAGAAACTCCCATCGGATGCGTATAAGAATTTATAATCATTTGCCAAGCATATTTAAAGAACTGACATTTTAAGAAATTTAAAATTAAAATATTCCGATGGTTAATAAACATATGTTTTTATTCCATTCCGCTATCCTATCCTAATCGTAAAGTTTGTGAGGATTGATGGATGTTTGTTCCTCTTTCACGCAATCTTTGCAATAATGTAGCTTACATTTGATTAGGATGATACAAAATTACCACGCCCCATTCATTTATTCCCTTTCTTTCCAATTTCAGACGTTTAGTTCAAACAATTCAGTTTTAGTTTTGTTACAGTTTTAGTGAAGTTTAAACACGTTAGACGCTACTTATTGTCGATGGTCTGCACAATTATATATAAGTTTTGTTGTCTGTATTCCCAGGATGATTTTTTTGACACATTTCTAAATAATGATTTCTTGTATTTACGCGAATACTATACATTTTAAATAAAACGATTTTCGGATTTTCGGGGACCGTGACCACGGATGCTGTAAAGCATAAGAAACGTCGGTAAATAAAAATAGATTGTAGAAACTAATTGAAAAACGCGATATAATCCGAAAATCGTTTTATTTAAAACATTTCTAAATACTGATGTCGTTGGAGTGCGAAAAAATTTAGCTCTTTTGTCCCCGTTGCTCCGCAGCTTATTTAGGACAAACTGGCAGATGCTGAGCCAGTCGATCCCTTATTGTCGAAACCTACAACGCAAATAAAAATAAATAAGTTTAAATAAAACTCAAAAAAAAAATATCACGCAATTCCCAATACAGGGGTAGACAGAGGTCAAGTCTAGACAATGAAGTCCCTTTGACCCACCTTCCACCGAAGATATTTTCGGGACAACGTGACAGGTGGTGAGCCCGTCGCCGCCTTTATGTCCAAGCCAACGATGAAATTTCTTACATAAGTTTTTGAAAAACTCATTGGTACTGCCACCTGGGGATCGAACTCGGGTCTCTCGACTCGAAATTCCGACCACCCAACAACTCGGCTATCGTGACTTCATCGGTACGAATATTCCTTCTGGTGAACGAATTCGGGACTTGTGATTCATATTCCGCTCTACTAGTATACACCGCTTGTTATGGTGTATCCAGCTGTCCCGAGTATCATTCCCGGTCAGGTCAATGAAGAAACTATCCGCCAACATTTTCTCGGGTTTTTATGGTAACTTCGTTAATACAAGCTTAAGCACTACTAAAAGTGAATAGTACTTTAGTACTAGACCAATATATGGGATATCTCGTATCCTATGAACGTATGTATGTATGTAGAAACCACGTTAATCAGGAAAGTTCAAAAAGCATGCTACGGATGTGCCAGTCTTATTTAGTACCAACCTTCTTATGCTAAATTTAAACGTAATGTAAACTTAACGGCGTATAAAAATTAACGAGGACAAAGCCGTGTTTTGACATTTTGGATAAAAAGTAAGCAAAAATACACCAAAAAAATATAAATGTAAAGGGTTTTGTTATCATTGTTGTAAATTAGTAAAAAACAACCATGTACAATTCTCCAACTTTATTTACCTTAATGTAACAAATATGAAATATATTCATAAGTAATATATATCAAATAATAAGATCTATCAGACATTTTTTCACAATAACCTACGTATGAATAAAGTAAATACCGTAACCTTACAATAATTATACAACGTAAGGAATAAACTTAGGGAAATAAATAAATTGTGATCAAAAATCGGCTACTTAAATTGATCAATTGGATAAATTATCATTAATAACATTCAGAATAAATTATCAAAGTGATAAGTAGATTTGTTTTCCCAGCTTTTCATTTAGCAAACTAAATAATAAGTTGAGAACCTGAGTCTAATATTCCTCATTTAATAACAGCTTTATCGTCCTTAATAAATACTTACCGAAGAGAAGAAGAAGAAGAAGAGACCATTCTTTTTCTCTTCGGACCAGGTAGCATATACCTTTTTATATTTTCATGCGGAGGGTTGCGAAGTAATTTTTTAAATAACAACTTTACAATGAATTTCCGCAAAGTAACGCCTGAGTCAATTAAATACTTAGCTTTAATAAATACTTAGGTTCTACAAATTCTAAAATTCTAATGTTTCAGAATTATACTGATCGATTTGGTCAACTCAGCATTATACACGTCATAAATAACACATATTACAATAATTAGATAACATGGAAATTGTATTGTTCCATTCGATGTATTGCCTTGCATCCAAGTATTGTAAACGTTTAGTACGTTTAACTTTAAGCATGTTCGTCTCTATTTAGTTAAATATATTACTCGCAGAGTATTATTTTTATGACTGTTTTCGTTTTTTTGCAGTAAAACAGAAAAGCTTAAAACATCACTATTAAAGATAATTATTATTACAGTTTCAACGTTTTATCAATGCAAGTATGCACTGCAAATAGTTGGACCAAATATTTTTGTTTAGAAACATGACTATATCCGTTATTGGGTTAGTATTATCCCTAAAAATTTATTTTTCCCCACAATGACGACCGCAATTATTTGACCACATGCATGTAGATGATTGTAAGGCCTAGGCATCTCCAATACTGTCCATTATCCCCACGTTTGGCCAGCGGATTGACGTTCATAGTTTCAAACATCAAACGCCACAGATGTTGCTGCCTATATCTCACGCCAAATAAATTTTGTTATAAAAATAATTTTATGTGATATTTGTACTTCATATTTTCTGTCATCACTGTATGGCCATAGCCATTTTCATATTGAGAATTGGACAGAATTTGGCCTTATTCGTCTTTTATGATACTCGTGGGAAGAAATGGTGATAATTTTTTTTTATGACGAGCCCTTACAACAAAGTTGTTTACAAAGCTTAATGAATTGTTTTTAGTTTAGTTAACATGTATGGTTTCATATGTTGACTCCGCAAGACAATTTAGAACTTAAATAGCATGTATATTTACTCAATCACTACAATATGATTTTCTCTTATTCGTTGATTGAAAATCGTTGTATTTCGGGATCAACCTTATCTTATTTTGTAAGATAAAAGTTATTTGTGATGTTATTCTAAACATTGGCAAGTAGAATGATCAATATTTAATCTAATTTCTTTTTTGTTATTTCTGCTAATAGCCTATCTTCTTCCGGCATATCCTTGTCATCCCAACCCCATACCGGGTTCTCTGGATGATGATGTTGTTCGTTCGAAATATTAGTATCTTTACTAAATGGATGGGAACCGTCACCAGTCCTTGATACCCTCTTACGAATCATGTCGGCTGATACGGTTTTCAAGTCGTAAGCCAAACCTGAAAGTTGATAATAAAAATTAAATAAAATTATAATCATATATTTTAAAAGATATTCAACAAAAGTTAATAATCTTCCATTCTACATTCGAAAATAATTATCTAATTAAAATCTTCCACTAGCATTTCGGACTCATTTACTTTAATTGCTTTAATTAGTATAAGTGATATCTGCAGTATCTATCTGTCCGTCGTACCTAACATTTTTTACTGCTGTATTATGTTCTGGATTTCAGAGATATCCGGGCCTGAAGATATCCCGCAGTGATATCCGAACTTTTACACCGCATTATAATATTGTAATATTGCTTCGGGTTATATATAAGTTTAGGTGACCAGGCTTAGTATAGATGTGATATTAATACGATTTGAAAATTATTATGTTGCCGTGTGGTAACGATGTAAGAATATTGTCACACCCTTTCTTTTTGTGGATATCGTAACAGACGACTTAGGGAATCAGCCTCGAACATAGTTATGGCGACCGATAGATGTTGGGATAACCATCTTTAAAAATATCAGACCAAAACAGGCCCAAGATAGGCAGCAGCGTTTAAGGAGCGAGCTGATACTGCGATCACCAATCCACTTACCAAGCGTGGCGATTAAGGCCGTTATGTATGTATGTATGTAATTATTATAAATAAATATAATCTTCACGCAAATATTTTTTTTATTTATATTTTTTATTCTTGATATGGGATAAATTTATACTGACGGTAATAATTATGCTCTAAATATTCGATCGGTTATGAGTACAGGACGTAACATAAATTGAACTTACCATATCGGGCAGCCCAATCAATAAGTGCCGTTGACAAATTTGTACTATAGTTTCCTAGTTCAGCAGCCTTATAATCCCACGGGAACACGTGGTGGTAGTTGTGCCAGCCCTCGCCAAAAGCACAGATTGCAACGGTAACGTTGTCAGTGGCGCCTATGTGTCTGAAATAGCAATTACATCACGGTGTTTATTGAAGTAAAAATATATAACCATGCGAAAATTTCGATTAACGAGTGTTTATAACTCATTAAAATATCTGTAATAACTAATTAATATATCTGATTTACTATCATAAAGATTACAAGGACATTTCCGAAAGACTTGTAATTTTTTAAATTATTTTATAATCTTAATAATACTAATTCTATACTCATTCCAGCGCCTTGGTTACTAAAATTCCATTGTTCATATTATTAACATTTCACTTTATATTCGGAGTATATAAATAGAACTGTAATATATTTTTACAAACAGGGTTTTAATTTTCCTTGCCGTAATTATCTTAGGAAAAACGTAGCAATGGAAAACAATATTAAAATACAAGATTTTTGTCTATACGTAAAGTAGTTTGCAAGGTACGAATGAATATACAAGGTTATTTAATTTAAGGTAATAAAATATATACAAATAAATATGACGCGACTTAATATTAAATTTCATAATAAAAGTATTCTATAGAATTTCGCTTCCCAAACTACAGCTGCACTATCTTCTAGGTCAGCCCGTCTTTATTGGCTAACTCCACTTGAAGAAAAAAATTACAAATGTTATAAACAGATTGCTCAATATGTGTCTGATTTATTTACCATCGACAGCTTTCACTCTATACTTTCGAAAGTTTACATTTGTAAAAAGTATCGTTAAATTTTAACGTAAATAGCTTACTTGTCGTATGGCCTGTTGCCCCAGATATGAGCTGCAGAGTTGACCAGCCAAGTAAAATGCAATGACAACGTGTATCGGAACATAGCGGCGACATACCAGGAATACCACGGATTTTCTCCCCAACACACGACAGGTATCCAAGTGGGTATTAGGAAGCAGACGATCGGCATTACTATTAGATATGTTCTGAAAATATTTAAAAATATAAATTAAAAAAAGCATTCGATACAGTTTCAATTCCAATTCTTATTCATCGTCTTGAAAATTTAGGTATCAGAGGTGTTGCTTCTAGTTGGTTTAAGGACTTCTTATCTGATAGAAAGCAACGTGTTAGGGTAGAGAGTTATTTAAGCGATCCCTTGTCATGCTCCTATGGCATTCCGCAAGGTAGCAACTTGGGTCCGACGATGTTTCTCATATATATAAATGATCTGTGTAAATTACAGATACCAGGTGCTGACCTTATAATGTTTGCGGATGACACTGTGTTGCTATTTAATGGTGATACTTGGGATGAAGTGAAGCGTAGTGCGGAAAACGGGTTACGTGTTGTAACTCGCTGGTTAGAAGATAGTTTGCTTTCTCTCAATATTTCTAAAACTAAATATTTATGCTTTAGTAAGACAAAGGCATCCGGTCCTTATAAAAATTTCAAGCTGTACATCCACACGTTTCCATGTAATCGCACACTAAGCACAAATCGCTGTTCCTGCAGCCTGCTGCCTAAGTGTGATTCTATCAGATACCTTGGAGTTATAATTGATAGCAGAATGTCTTGGGAAGGCCATGTTAATGCAGTTTCTGCAAGACTTAGAAAACTGGTTTATGTCTTTAAAAACCTACGTTTACTTGTAAATAAAGCTCTCCTCATAAAAACATATAAAGCTCTAGGAGAATGTGTAATAAATTACTGCATTAGTTCTTAGGGTGGTGCAGCTAAAAGTCACATAATAAAGATAGAACGTGCACAAAGAACTGTCTTAAAAGTTATGCTCCGGCTACCTTTCCGCCACCCAACTGTATCGGTTTATGAGCTTGCTAACGTGCTATCCGTACGCAAATTGTTTATTTTAAACATCATAAGAAGGTTTCATCGCTTTACAGTGCCTCACGTAACTCAAAGTCATAAAAGAATTGACCGTTATCCTATCCCAAGAGCAAATAGTGCAGTATTTAAAAGACATTTTAATTTTCTTGCCCCTAAACTATACAATGAGTTAAGTAAATACCGTATCGTTAGAAATGTTAGTAATTTTAATATCAAGAATATTGTAACTGACTGGTTAAATAAGTTCGATTTCAAAAGCACTGAAAATCTATTATCTATAAATATTTGACTAAGCACGTACGCACGCACGCACGCACGCACCCACACACACACACACACGCTCACACACACACACACACACACACACACACACACACACACACACACACACACACACACACACTCATGCACACAAAATATATTTTAAAAATTCTTTTAATTTTGTAAAATTTTATAATTTTACTAAATTACTGGCAAACTATTTACTGGCAAGGAAAGTGGCCCCTGAAACACAGGTATCTTATCCCTAGCTCAGGGGTCACAAACCACTGTTATTCATGATTCTGTTTAATTGGTTTATCAATAAAGATTATTATTATTATTATTATAATAGTTTTCCATTATCAAAGACTGTCAGTTGTCAGGATTTAAAAGGCAGTAAATAAAAATTTTCCCGAGTGGTAACCTCGTTCAGGCAAACGCAGTATCTGACGATCCCAGAGATGGATTGCAGACAAGTAAAATGTTGCGGAAATAGGTCAGGTGCCTGATGACCATTTTTTGTGGGGGGGACCTTTGGGGGACGCCTATGTTCAGAAGTGGACTCTTGATAGGCTCTAAAGAAGAAGACCACCCTTTTACACTTGAAAATATATACTCTATATAAAAAATAAATTGCCAAGTAGTTTCAGCGTAAGATACCGCCCCTTTTAACGTAACTTATAACTGTTGAAGAAAACAAAAATCAAAATCAAACCATTTATTTATCGATATAAGTAACATACATTACATCCATCGATCGTCATTTTTGAAACTAGCACCGTTTCGTATTGCGGTTCCACTGACGGAGAAGAAACGGCGAAAGAAACTCCGTAGGTATCCTCTTTTTTTAGCTTTTTTATAATTTAATTAGAAAACAGTTAACAATAATTTAATGAGAAATAGCATGGCGAAGCGATCAACTCATTCCCAGGGGTTACTGTCGTTAATATATTAATTTACATTGTAATAGCCCTTTTGTAGTTTTTCTTTGATAAATGCTTTAAACCTGTTTATAGGCAAACTTTGTACTTTTGCCTGGATTTGGTTGTAGAAGCGTACACACCATCCCATGAATGAGTTACTTACTCTATGGAGTCTAGTAACTGGAAGTAACGGGCTAGTAACTGGATATTTTTGATAAAGGAATTACAGGGATATCTTCAGAAATCTATATCACAGGTGTAGCATGTCTGATGTCTGATTTAGTTGAATTAACTCAATTTCTATATATGCAAATATTAATAAAATTATTTAGACGAGAAAGAGACAAAGAAAAAAATATAAAAATAAAGAGATAAAAAATATAAAGAGATTAGAGACAGTTTAGAGACTTACTTCTTTTGAAACATTACAATAGGGTCTTTTTCCAAGTCGGACATGTCAACTGAGGCGCCTTTTTCAAATACATCTTTGTGTTTCCTCACCATTAGCCATCCGATATGGGAAAAGAAAAACCCACGCTGTGCGTTGTGTGGATCGGCATCTGTCTCTGTAAACTTGTGATGCACTCTTAAAAAAATCAAACATTTCTTTTTTAATATTGTCAAACTAAATAATTTTAATAAAATTAAAACAAAAATTAATGACCTTATCCCTACATAAGATAGATATTATTTTGATGTAAGATATTACGGTAATTCACGATAGCCGAGTGATCGGAATTCGAGTCAAGAGACCCGAGTTCGATACCCAAGGCTAGTCCCAATGGGTTTTTTAAAAAGTTACATACGATTTATGTCGTTGGTTTGGACATAAAACGGCGACGAGCTCACCACCTGTCAAATTGTCCCAAAAAAATCTTCGGTGGAAAGTGGGTCGAAAAGACTTAATTTTCTAGATTTCTGGTAGAGTACTGTGAAGATATTTATTATATTTTAGTGTTATTTTTTATGTTACGGTGTTTTTATTTACCACCATTTACTAATTTGTAACGAAGTCTCAATTATAAATAAAATACCGGACAAAATGATCTGCCGAGATATAATTTTCAATTCAGTCGCCGAATTTATTCACAAATACTGTTTGCGAGCTCTGTTAATGTCCAATCAAAGTGTCCAATGTCCAATCAAAATTTATCTTCCCATATTTTAGTAAGATATAAACACAGATCACAGTACCTGTGATCGCGCACCCACTCATATATGTGATTTTGAAAGGCCATAGTTTGAAAGACTGCTAGGCAAAGCCTTAAAGGCCATCGAGCTTTATAAGCTCTATGCGCCCACAGCCGATGTGCACCCGCAGTTACTCCCATGGCTGATAATACTGAAAAGCATATAGCTGAAAGAAATGGAAATATGTTTTATTATTACGTGGAGGGTTATGTAGGTGCAAATATTATGCATTTGATTACACTCATGACCTTATTTCCTATCAATGGCATTTAAATATGCTCGATCTTCAATTAAAAATTAAATGAATTCGAAATGTATACTGACTAAATTTTATGTTTATGTAAGAAAAAAACTCAACGGTCGGCATTATTTTTAATTCATAAATTGTTATGTAATTGATGTAAATAAATCTGTCAGCATTTTGTAAGGTGACCGTAAAAAGTTCAACACTTTTTAACACTTTACTTATTAACTTTAAATAAATTAAACATACAAATCAATAAAGAAAATAAGCTCACTATTTATGTATTATACTCAGATTGTATTACAGTGTTACATTTTGAATCTATTAATTTCTACTTAAGTTAAAAATAAATTTTCACAGGATGCACCTTTGCAATACCGTGGCATATGTACTCAGAGGTAATAAATAATTGTTTAAAAAAAAAAACTAAAAATACCAACCTTTTTATAGAAAACCGAACAAAAAAAAATTGAAAATAAATTTTAATAAGTTTAAATTAAGAATAGCGTTAAAAATTTCAATAAATATAAAGTAATAATAGTGTGAATAAAAAAAATATTTTATTTTAAAAAAGCGTGGGGCTCTTTTTAAGCTATTATCAAAATGATAATCACTCTACTCATATCTGTCAATAAAATATTTATAACTATTGACACCATGCACCCCACGCTTTTTTAAAATATTTTTTTTTTCACACTATAATTAATTTATATTTATTGAAATTTTTAACGCTTTTCTTAATTTAAATTTATTAAAATAAATTTTCTATTTTTTTTCGGTTTTCTATAAAAAGCGTGTTTTTTAAACTATTATTTATGTTTTACTTTTTTTTTTATCAAATTAGTGTATTGTCATCGGTCCTCGATAAATCTACAAAGTTTGAACGAAATCTGGCCGTTTAAAGTGGGTCAAAATCGCGACCAAAGAAGTCGGTTACAAATATACTAACATATAAACAAACAAACATACAGGTGAAGCTAATAAAAGCGTGTTAAAAACATCGCCTTGATATGACTAAAATCTCGGGTACAAATCCCGCACGGTTATATTGACTTTTTAACCTTCTCCCTATATTTAAACTTATATCTCCAAATGGCCAAGTGACGTCCTCACCACGGTTTTAAGATGTGGTCAGCTCTGTGACCTCGGGTTCGAATCCCATATAGGTCAATTTAGCAACCACTTTTTCTAATTATCTGGGGCTTGGGTGGTGGTGGTGATGGCACCTTCGTTCGTTTCCGTCAATGGAACTCAAATGTAATAAGTTAGTAATAATGCCTATAATTTACAGTAGTCCACTCAGGTGAAGCCGCGCCACATAGCTCATAATATATGTAATGTCATTTTTTTTATAGAAAAAGGAGGCAAACTAGCAGATGGCTCACGTGATTGTAAGTGATTACCGCCGCCCATGAACACCCGCAATACCAGAGGAATTGCGGATGCGTTGCCGGCCTTAGATTGCTCCCCCAAATTGGGGGAGGTGGTGTGTGGGCCTCCGGTTACCAGCACTCACCAGACGAAACGCAGAAGTTTGTTAGAGAAGTCTAAACACAAAGTAGAAGTACTTCACACCGGTATTCTGTGAGGTCGTGGTACTTCCCCGGTTGATTCGATCCATTCATGCAACAACAAAAGCTAATGCGTGGCTCTACCACTGTTAATATAATAATCTCTTGTCATCGAAATTTTTCAACAAATCGGTAATCGTATTACAAAATTGGTCGGTTTCGCAGTTTATAGTTTTACTCAATAGAAGTAAATATAGCACCCAGTAGTATTACACTAACAAATTGTACTCACCAAATAACAGTGTCCATATTTTTGATTTCAAGGTTGCAATGAGGTAAATCCCGTACAATGCAGCGGCGTGCAAATAAATGAAAGCCAAGACGTTTCTCCATACTATTTGCCATCTGAAAACAAACAAATACTTAGTAAAATTGTGAGGTTTTAGTATCTCTAGTCGTTAAATTTGTCACTGCTATTCAGTTTACGCAAAATGTTTCAAAATAGTTTAAAAACTATTTGAGCTGTTCAAACATATTTCTTTTAAATAATGTCAATGATATGCTTTTACAAATATTTACATTTAACATATGTTACTATAAAACATGTTAATGCCTGAATATTGTCTTAATTCTACTTCTAACTTTTTTCATTCTCAGTACCATAAATATTTTATAATGTCATGAATAAGCAGCTTAAGCACTTATAACATAGAATCAGAAACAACGAAGGTACCATAAATACTTAAAGTATAAAGAAATCATCTATGGATGCGAAAAATAAATATACAAGATCACATTTTGTTTGAATAGTGTAAAATAAAAAATAAATATCTTCACGCAATTCGCAATGGCGGGGTAAACAGTGGTCTAGTCTATAAAATGAAGTCCCTTTGACCTACCTTCCACAAAATCTATTTTCGGGACCACGTGACAGGTGGAGAGCCCGTCGCCGTCTTTATGTCCCAACGATAAAATTCGTAGATAAGTTTTTAAAAAGCCCGTTGGTATCTGCTTGCCACCTATGGATTGAACTCAGGTCTCGAGTCGGGGCAACGATTTATATCGTTGGCTTGAACATAAAGATCGCGACAGGCTCACCACCTGACATTGTTTAAAAAATATCTTCGGTGGAAGGTAGGTCGATTCGAATTAGTTATCTGGACCTCGGTCTACCCCTGTTATGGGAATGACGTGAAGATACACTTTGTTTGAAGTTTAATAAGTTACAATTCCAGAGTAAGAGAACCTTTCGCAAAAGGAACGAAACATACCACCAGAAGACACCACTGGCAACGCAATACAAACCTCTACATAATAGCTAAATAATAATATCTTCACGCAAATCCCAATACAAAAGTAGACAAAGGTCTAGTCTAGACAATTAAGTCCCTTCCTTCCGTCCCCACCTTCCACCGAAGATATTTTCGGGACAATGTGACAGGTGGTGAATCCGTCGCCGTCTTTATGCCCAAGCCAACAATAAATTTCCTACATATGTTTTTGAAAAACACATTGCTACGAGCATGCCTCCTAGGATTCAAACTCGGGTCTCTTGACTCCAAATTCCGACCACCGAATCACTCGGCCATCGTTACTTTTTCTTATAACATAGCTGTTTCGTTATGTACTCCATGCATAGCCATGGCTATATATATATATATATATATATATATATATATATATATATATATATATATATATATATATATATATATATATATATATATATATATATATATATATATATATATATATATATATATATATATATATATATATATATATATATATATATATATATATATATATATATATATATATATATATATATATATATATATATATATATGTATTTTATTTAGAATTTTCGAGTTCTTGAATATTTTCCCTTACGTGAGTGGCCGTCCTGATATCACAATAATCTATTCATATGTGTTGTTAACTGTTTAAGAACAAAGAAAAATATCTTTAGGTTATTCCCAACACAGGGTAGACAGAGGTCAAGTCTAGACAATTAAGTCCTTCCTTCCGTCCCCACCTTCCACCGAAGATTTAGTTGTTTTTTTGCTTGTTTTAATCACCGTAAAAAGTCATCATCCTCATAAGGGCCCATAAAAGTTCAGTGCAGGGCAATGGCCTTTCGCGTCCGGGATGGTTTGTGACAATCGCCACATTTGGCAAGCGGTTCAGCGATCGCAGCATTGATCTATGTAATTTTAAATTCTAGGATGCTTGGAGATGATAATCCCGTCATCGAAATTTTCAACAAATCGGTAATCGTATTACAAAATTGGTCGGTTTCGCAGTTTATAGTTTTACTCAATAGAAGTAAATATAGCACCCAGTAGTATTACACTAACAAATTGTACTCACCAAATAACAGTGTCCATATTTTTGATTTCAAGGTTGCAATGAGGTAAATCCCGTACAATGCAGCGGCGTGCAAATAAATGAAAGCCAAGACGTTTCTCCATACTATTTGCCATCTGAAAACAAACAAATACTTAGTAAAATTGTGAGGTTTTAGTATCTCTAGTCGTTAAATTTGTCACTGCTATTCAGTTTACGCAAAATGTTTCAAAATAGTTTAAAAACTATTTGAGCTGTTCAAACATATTTCTTTTAAATAATGTCAATGATATGCTTTTACAAATATTTACATTTAACATATGTTACTATAAAACATGTTAATGCCTGAATATTGTCTTAATTCTACTTCTAACTTTTTTCATTCTCAGTACCATAAATATTTTATAATGTCATGAATAAGCAGCTTAAGCACTTATAACATAGAATCAGAAACAACGAAGGTACCATAAATACTTAAAGTATAAAGAAATCATCTATGGATGCGAAAAATAAATATACAAGATCACATTTTGTTTGAATAGTGTAAAATAAAAAATAAATATCTTCACGCAATTCGCAATGGCGGGGTAAACAGTGGTCTAGTCTATAAAATGAAGTCCCTTTGACCTACCTTCCACAAAATCTATTTTCGGGACCACGTGACAGGTGGAGAGCCCGTCGCCGTCTTTATGTCCCAACGATAAAATTCGTAGATAAGTTTTTAAAAAGCCCGTTGGTATCTGCTTGCCACCTATGGATTGAACTCAGGTCTCGAGTCGGGGCAACGATTTATATCGTTGGCTTGAACATAAAGATCGCGACAGGCTCACCACCTGACATTGTTTAAAAAATATCTTCGGTGGAAGGTAGGTCGATTCGAATTAGTTATCTGGACCTCGGTCTACCCCTGTTATGGGAATGACGTGAAGATACACTTTGTTTGAAGTTTAATAAGTTACAATTCCAGAGTAAGAGAACCTTTCGCAAAAGGAACGAAACATACCACCAGAAGACACCACTGGCAACGCAATACAAACCTCTACATAATAGCTAAATAATAATATCTTCACGCAAATCCCAATACAAAAGTAGACAAAGGTCTAGTCTAGACAATTAAGTCCCTTCCTTCCGTCCCCACCTTCCACCGAAGATATTTTCGGGACAATGTGACAGGTGGAGAGCCCGTCGCCGTCTTTATGTCCCAACGATAAAATTCGTAGATAAGTTTTAAAAACCCCGTTGGTATCTGCTTGCCACCTATGGATTGAACTCAGGTCCGAGTCGGGGCAACGATTTATATCGTTGGCTTGAACATAAAGATCGCGACAGGCTCACCACCTGACATTGTTTAAAAATATCTTCGGTGGAAGGTAGGTCGATTCGAATTAGTTATCTGACCTCGGTCTACCCTGTTATGGGAATGACGTGAAGATACACTTTGTTTGAAGTTTAATAAGTTACAATTCCAGAGTAAGAGAACCTTTCGCAAAAGGAACGAAACATACCACCAGAAGACACCACTGGCAACGCAATACAAACCTCTACATAATAGCTAAATAATAATATCTTCACGCAAATCCCAATACAAAAGTAGACAAAGGTCTAGTCTAGACAATTAAGTCCCTTCCTTCCGTCCCCACCTTCCACCGAAGATTTAGTTGCTTTTTTTGCTTGTTTTAATCACCGTAAAAAGTCATCATCCTCATAAGGGCCCATAAAAGTTCAGTGCAGGGCAATGGCCTTTCGCGTCCGGGATGGTTTGTGACAATCGCCACATTTGGCAAGCGGTTCAGCGATCGCAGCATTGATCTATGTAATTTTAAATTCTAGGATGCTTGGAGATGATAATCCCGTCATCTGTAGCACCTGCATTTTACGGCATTAAAGCAACGAGAATAATGTTTATTTGATGTTTTTGAAAACACATTGCTACGAGCATGCCTCCTAGGATTCAAACTCGGGTCTCTTGACTCCAAATTCCGACCACCGAATCACTCGGCCATCGTTACTTTTTCTTATAACATAGCTGTTTCTGTTATGTACTCCATGCATAGCCATGGCTATATATATATATATATATATATATATATATATATATATATATATATATATATATATATATATATATACATATATATATATATATATATATATATATATATATATATATATATATATATATATATATATATATATATACATATATATATATATATATATATATATATATATATATATATATATATATATATATGTATTTTATTTAGAATTTTCGAGTTCTTGAATATTTTCCCTTACGTGAGTGGCCGTCCCGATATCACAATAATCTATTCATATGTGTTGTTAACTGTTTAAGAACAAAGAAAAATATCTTTAGGTTATTCCCAACACAGGGGTAGACAGAGGTCTAGAAAATTAAGTGCTTTCGACACACTTTCCACCGAAGATTTAGTTGCTTTTTTTGCTTGTTTTAATCACCGTAAAAAAAGTCATCATCCTCATAAGGGCCCATAAAAGTTCAGTGCAGGGCAATGGCCTTTCGCGTCCGGGATGGTTTGTGACAATCGCCACATTTGGCAAGCGGTTCAGCGATCGCAGCATTGATCTATGTAATTTTAAATTCTAGGATGCTTGGAGATGATAATCCCGTCATCTGTAGCACCCGCATTTTACGGCATTAAAGCAACGAGAATAATGTTTATTTGATGTTTTTGAAAAACACATTGCTACGAGCATGCCTCCTAGGATTCAAACTCGGGTCTCTTGACTCCAAATTCCGACCACCGAATCACTCGGCCATCGTTACTTTTTCTTATAACATAGCTGTTTCGTTATGTACTCCATGCATAGCCATGGCTATATATATATATATATATATATATATATATATATATATATATATATATATATATATATATATATATATATATATATATATATATATATATATATATATATATATATATATATATATATATATATATATATATATATATATATATATATATATATATATATATATATATATATATATATATATATATATATATATATATATATATATGTATTTTATTTAGAATTTTCGAGTTCTTGAATATTTTCCCTTACGTGAGTGGCCGTCCCGATATCACAATAATCTATTCATATGTGTTGTTAACTGTTTAAGAACAAAGAAAAATTGTGCTTACTCATAATCTCTTCTCTTTGCGTATTGTGAATATGTTGTGATATCATTATCAATGGACTTTGTTCGCATTGAATTTACACCTTGAAAAGCAGTCATTCTGGAAGTATCTAATTTGAGGATCTGTAAAAGAAAAGAAACGTGTTAGAATTTCGTCATTATATGGAAATAGAAATTAATATAAATTTAAAAGTGTGTTTATAATTTCCACAAGAGGAAGTTTCAAATAAGGCAATAATTTACAATTAGTTACTTTACTATACTTTATGATATGTAAAAATTATTATTGAATTTTACCTTATATGACGACTAAAATTGTGATCAGTATGTTTTATTTTAATGTCTCTACACAATTTCCCAAGAAATATATAGGTAGAAATCTACACAAAGAAGCTCATTCGATCGCCCTATCAGTGAAGCTCATTTGGAACAAAGTGACAGGTGACGATTCTATCGACATCCCAGTGTCCAAGCCAACGTTATAATACACTCAAATATATACATCTAAACGTTTACTTAAATAAATATTAATATGTAATTACAAACGCCCTTAACTCGAGTACCAGCATACATATTAATTACAAAAATGTTTACCCCTAGCGGGAATCAAACCCGCATCCCCCAAAGGCACAGCCACTCTTAACTAGGCTATCGGATAGTAGTGTATTTTTGTATTATAGTTTTAAGGCATCCATTTATTTTGTATTTTAAATTACTTAGCATACCTAGAGTTAAAGCGAAAGTTATCTCCAAAACATAAAATGTATAACAAACTACATGATTAAAATTATTTCGGGAAAGGGAATCCTACAAACCATTAATGATATTACTAACTCAGGATAGGCTTGTAATAATACATTGTATTGTAAATATGTTGCTTGTTTTCTCATTGATACGGCCAATAAGTTCTGAAACTTACGATCACTCTTATTACTGCAAATATGGGTAATAAATTGCTCGTCTGTATTTTAGCTTAAACAAAATACGTGGAAATCAAAAGTCTTCCGCCTTTTTAATTACGTAGTACGTATGTATGATTGTGTATATTTAGTTAAAGGCCATTGCCCTGCACTAAATGTTTATAGATTGAAAGTATATATTTACATTAAACTAAATGAAAATATATATTTTTAATCTATAAATATTCCCTAACATTTTTTTAATAAAATATCTTTAGGTTATTCCCAACACAGGGGTAGACAGAGGTCTAGAAAATTAAGTGCTTTCGACACACTTTCCACCGAAGATTTAGTTGCTTTTTTTGCTTGTTTTAATCACCGTAAAAAAAGTCATCATCCTCATAAGGGCCCATAAAAGTTCAGTGCAGGGCAATGGCCTTTCGCGTCCGGGATGGTTTGTGACAATCGCCACATTTGGCAAGCGGTTCAGCGATCGCAGCATTGATCTATGTAATTTTAAATTCTAGGATGCTTGGAGATGATAATCCCGTCATCTGTAGCACCCGCATTTTACGGCATTAAAGCAACGAGAATAATGTTTATTTGATATTAATGAGAAAAAAAATACTGATCCGCCACCGTGTCGCACAAACTCCAGTTTAAATTTTAAATCTCTCTTTTATTTTTTTTCTCACCAATTTATTTTTTCGTGTTTTATGTTCACCTGCGTGAGTTGATTTATTTTAATTTGACATTAATTTAATAACGAAAATTCCTTAATTTAATAATGAAAATTCCTGCAAAAGCATGGCCTTTGTGCTTTAAAATTCAATGAAAATGCTTAATAAAGAATGTGTGTTTAATACTGTGTTTTTAAAATACGTTACGTAGTGCTGCATTGTGAATGAAACAAGCGAGTGACCTGATATAAATTTTCGGTATCGTCGCCACTACAGTTTCAATAAATTTCAATTCAATCATATTCCAGAAATATAAGAAATAATTATTATAAGTATTGATTATTATGCGAGTATTATATAGGTGTAACATTCAACAGAGTTATGTAAAATCTGTGTTATTCCATATTCTGTGATATTATAGATGTTATTCCATATTCAGTCCGTTTGGGGTTTTAATTTAAGATTTTTAACCGACTTTAAAAAAAATAAGGAGTTCTCAATTCGGTATAATGTTCTTTTTTAGTTTGTTACCTCGTAATAGTCATATGTAACTTGATTTTTTTTTAAATATACTCTGGTATACTTCCGGTTTGGTCTCATTATCATCATTTCAGGATCAGTTTATTTTTTTGTTAGGTACACGCTTACAAAATAATACTTTCTTATCTAAACTTGTTACATATTAATATAAATTAAATATTCGGTTAAACACTATTTATTAATGGGATTGAAGGTGGTGACGATATAATAGCAACCTTAACTGAATATAATTGTAATGTCAAATAATACAAATTTATGAATACTTGGCTTTGTGAATTATTTTATTATTTTTTTGTGTTTTATTATCGTGTATGTGTGTTAGTATTATGGATTGTTAGTAGTCGGATCTTGAAATAAATGTTTCAATTTTTCCTTTGTGTATTGTTTTGAGGCTATGGTCAATAAACAATTTCTTAAAAAATAATTTCAAAACGAACCTTAACTCCGGTTTAAATCAAAAAAGTAAGAATAAGAAAATACCTAATCTCTATTTTATATAGTGTATGCCGTCTATTCCTCTCTAGTAAGAATATAATAATATTTGTTTTTCGAAATTGTAACCTTGCTTGATTGTAATAAGATACAAAGCTTTACAAAACTATTCGTTCTAATGTACGCGACTGTAGTACCCAGTTGCAAATAGAAAGTTCCGTTTCGTTTCTCTACTATTCTTATAATACTTATGGATAGGCATGCACAAACATTGGTTATTTTATCTCATTTATTGGTAAGAAATTACTAAGCAAAATGTAGATATCGCCGCCTGTTTGTTTGGTTACATTAGTATCACTTAAACATTTTTAAAGTGAAAACTCTTTTGACACCAATCGGTTTGAAACTGAATGAAATGCAAAAATCGACACCATAAAGACACATGTAAAGGATTTAGAAAAAAATTATATAAAGTATATGATGAAAGTTGTTTCTAAAATTGTTTCTAAAATTTCACGTCTACCGCGTGGAACCTACAAACATTTTCCTTTTGTATGAAATTGTAAATACTGTATGTATGTAATTTATGTATGTATGTATATATTCATACATATATACATATCGACCTGTTATAGTCTCTGCCATAGAGGAGAGTTTGACATAATTGACAAGCTTGGTAGATTGGCGATTGCAGCACAAGACACCTCGACCCTCTGACGCTGCGTGTCTTCATCATAATAAATAAATGATAAATAAAAAATATAAATATCTTCACTCAATTCCCAATACAGGGGTAGACAGAGGTTTAGTCAACTAAGTCCCTTTGACCCACCTTCCACCGAAGATATTTTCGGGATAACGGGACAGGTGGTGAGCCCGTCGCCGTCTTTATGTCCAAGCCAACGATGTAATTCGTACATAAGTTTTTTCAAAAACTCATTGGTACTGCCACCTGGGGATCGAAATAGGGTCTCTAAACTCGAAATTCCGACCACCCAACCACCCACCTCGGCTATCGTGACTTTTTGTGTCGTCATCAGTCTGTTAAATTTTGGTCTTATATTTTTCAAGTTGTTATCCCGCCGTCTTTTGGTAGCCTTTGATAAGGTCATGGTTTTTCTCTTAGTCACCTCTTAAGATGAAACCGTAAGATATTGTTTACCAAATTTAATATACACTACCTCTCAGTTTTTTTTTTTTTGTTACATAATTTTATAATAGTCATGCACTGTTGCATTTCAGTACCCAAAATATGTCTATTATTTTTCACGACAGCTAAGTGATTGGGTGAGCGGATCAATTCGATTCCCCAGGCTCGTACCAATGTATTTTTTCAAAAACTTACGTACGTGATAGCTTGGTCATATAGACGGAAACGGGCTCACTACCAGTCACGTTGTCTCAAAAAAGTCTCGGAAGGAAGGAACTTTGACTTGAAAATATTTATATCAATAAATAATGATAAAACGTTCTGACTAAACAGGAGATATATAAATATTCCACAAAATTATTTATGCCTTCATAAAGAGAAATCACCACGCTCGACCAGAACTTTTGAGATCACTGCACCTTGCACGTTAAAGGCAATTGCCCGTGATCATGTCTTTAATTTCGTGATTCAACTATCTCGCATCTGGTGGTAACTAGTATATACGATATACGAACTTTTTCTTTCTCGTCTTTTATAGTACCCACGTAAACAAAAATTGCTACACGGTACTAGTAGATAAAAATTTTATAGTAATAGTACAAACAAAGTATACATCAAACAAAATAGAAATCAAATAGGTAGTATGTTATTGGGATAAAAAACAACTCTAATGAACAGTAACTAAATAAAAAGTAACTAATGCATATTGATACTTGTGGAATATAGCATAATGGAGATGACTTATTAATCAAGGTGGCCATAAAATATCCAGACTAACAATTATTTTGCTGTTACTGGACAAATGCGATGTCAGAAATAAATAAAAAAATGCTCGTGGTATTGAGTTAGAAGCTATCAAACAGACAGACTACCACAGTGACTATCACTTTTTCAGGGGTAAGTTAATCTAGTTGATGTAAATGATCATCAATAAAAGAGCACCATGCGATGCCATCTCTACTAGATCTTTTTTATTTTTTTTACCTTGCCAGTTTGACGCATGTGTCCATATACTGTTTTGATACTCATGTCAAAAGAAAGTTGTTCCTATCTTTTTTATAGTTTAAATGTCATCAGAAATTTTAATCATATAAACGCCTTCGATTGCTGAGTTTTCGGGCGACCATGGATTCCATTTTTCAGATCGTTTTTTTTTTATCGAAAGCGTTTGAGTTACTGGCGCGTAATTCGTTTGTAAGGTTATCTGCCTATTCACCGTTAATCTTGCGAGCCATTTGCGCTACATTACAACGACGGTGAAACCCGTATACGATGACTAGTATTTTTAACATGTCCATGTTCACAAAAAAAAGTTAAATGCGATGATAACAACACTAATCAATAAATAAATAACAATATATAAATAACAATAGATTTTATATATGTTTTCTCACACTCCCCATACCAGCCGCAAAGTCTCCTTTTAAGGACAATTGGAGTTTAAGACAATTTGTTATGCCTATTGATGTTGGGTCTCATTTTAACGAATGAAATTCGGTAAAATGTGTGCAGGAAACACAATTTTGTTCCATAATTAGATAAAAAGAGAGCGAAGGGGTTTTTATAGAACAGCGAATTCTTATAAAAACTAATAAATTAAAAATTAATAAAATAACTACATTGATTCTTCAGCCTTAACGGTCTCTCAAATCACTAGATATTTACAGTTACTACCGATGTCAAGGACCCCTCAAAGTAACCTAAACACAAGACCATAGAAAACGAAATCTACAAATGCGGTCACAATTGTTGACCACGCGTAACGTTATTTTGATGATCATTACCATCGCTAGACCACAGAGCTACGTGCTCTTTAAGGCTATTACAGCTTATTTTTTATACCTCGCGAATATTTTAAAATACGACAATATAACTGACTGCTAAATAAAATTTAATGGATCTTAAAAAAGCGAGGAACTTTGCTCGCTCAAACTTTTAACTCTACTTATTGTTCCACAACTGCGTAAATGTAAGTTTCCATTTTCGCGACAGATATGGCCAAGTTTAGATTACAGTGCAAGCGGTCATAACAGTACCTGAAAATATGAATGAAATGAAAAATGTACACTAATTAGTATAAAAAACATGCATAAACTAAGTAATACCTTTTATTAAAGTTCTTCTACCGATGCGTATTAACAACATATAATGGGAAATGTTCGTATAAAACTTATATACAACAATTAGTTGTACGCGTTACAATCCCTTAAAAAAATATCCCTTCTGGTACCCGCCTGCTATGAAAAATAAAAATAAATATCTTCATGATTAGATAGAAAGAAAAGATTTCTAAGTGTCACGACCTTTATACTTTATATGTAAGGAAATATTTTCGCTTCTTTCAAATTAGAATAGGCCCTATTTCCATTTGTTCAGAAAATTAAAGTATTCTGCTAGAATTTTGTTTAATATTTTTTTAAAATAGAATCATAGTAATTGGCGACTTCACCATCATAAACATTATTCAGTATAAACGCGGCAAAACCTGGGAATAATTGTTTTATTTAAATATGTGAGATTGAGTAAATACAAGAAATCATAATAATTTAAAGACTTTTTCGCTTGTACCGTATTAGTGTAGTGCAATTAATAGGTATAATTATTTAAAATATCTTTTTACGTTTTCATTGCAAAACATATCATCATATAAGTATAGTTTGATACTTATCTATTATATTAAAAAGTTATTACAAAGATCATTACTTCTTGCAATGAGATAAGCATTACCTTTTTGCTTATGCGCGCGTCACTAAAATTAGCGGTAATATTAATCAATGATTTATAAGATACAACAAAGTTTTCGTAACTTTACGAAGCTATAACAACGAAAATCTTACCCATTATGTAAAACATTTTACACATTGCAATAAAACTTCAATGTTAAAGGATACCATCTCTCAAAGATCTAAATCTTTTTCTGTCATGTAGATACTTCAATTCTCTATCAACCTCTAATATTACGTTTAGATTAAATCTCTGGAAAAGTGTAGGTTAAAAACTCTTACGTCTACTACTACTTCTACTACTACTGCGTAAGTAAGCGTAAACGCTTCTTAGTAACCAAAGATGTAGTAGTAGTAAAGCTGTAGAGAGCCAATTTAATTGTTGACTGTATGAAAAGTTTATTCCAGTGTGGGACGTATTTGGAAGAGGCAAAATCAAATCATATACATCGCTTTGATCCTAAAGTAAGTACATCGAAAATCAGAAACATCGAAAGTAACACAAATACCCGGAAGATGTTGAAAAAGTGTTTTTTTCTAAGGATTTTTGTGGCTTCCATATTCATCGCAGCATTTTGAAAAAAAATTATTGTATTGTGGGTCTCTTTCGTTCTTCTATTGAATTTTTAAATGACAAAAATTACAATATTAAAATGCTTCAGCAAAATGAATAGCGTGAATAATGAAAATCGTATTGTTTACAAATAAATTAATTTAAAATCGAATGATCAACGTACATACATGAGGTAAATAAGTAAATATATACGAGAAAGTATTCACAACAGTTTTCTAATTATTGTCTACAATATCTTGCCTGTCTCCGTCAGGTAAGTATATATTAAATAAGGTAATTGTAGGGTAAATGTATATATTTATGCAGATCATATGACATTAGTATTAATTTAATATTGAAAGTTTAAACTACAATATATATTAATGTAACAATTTTACACGATATTCCCTTGTTACACATTATAATTTTAAAGAAACTACACACATTCCGTGTATTTTATACAAAATTCATATACAATAGTATATAAATTTTATTGCACCCAACATTTTCGATATCATGCCATGATGTGTAAGGTTGTACGATTATTGTCATATTTAATCAATAATGAAATAATTAATTTATATC